>PVHX01015157.1:0-47835 GCA_004024805.1 Geosciurus inauris
CCAGACTCAGGGGACCCCTGCTTCTTTTCACACGGGCTCAGTCTGATCCAGAAGCTCTGAGGTCAGGAAGGGAGACTGGAGCCATTACTGGCCAATTTATTCATGGTTCAAACTTGAGAACGAAGCTTAAAAGACAAGATTCAGTTTCCCTATCTGAGTGTATGAGTGATGATGCCTAAGACATGGTATTATGGTGGGGACAGAGTGGTATATACTTTTTATGAAAATTCCTAACACATTTTAGGTGTTTGATGAGTTCATTTTGCCCCATGTGTTCTACTGCCTATTAGAAACAAATAGAGCATACATTATGAAAGATACATACTCCTGGTAAATAGTATTTTAAGAAGTGGCCAACCCCATTGTATGAATGAATCTGAATGAGTTGCATCTCCTCTAACACTGAGCATGTAGGTTGCTTTCCACTTACTGGACAATTCTGGTTGTGATAAGCCTTATCTATAAGATGGGAATGACATTATAGAACAACAGATGGTTGTATACATTGAACACATCCTACTGGCACAGGTCTTGAGGTAAGGGAGCATCTCTGGGGGAAAAATTCTTCTGGCTATTGGTGAACCATGCACCTGCTCATGCCATACTCAAATTCAAGCAGAATCTTGTTGTAACTGGGATGAGGTGATTCAATCCAATCTAACTGTCCATTAGACCTCTTTGCATTTTGTGACACTAGTAATAGCTCCAAGTTAAGTTGTGTTGACCACTAGTTTATTACCAGGCAGCTTAACTACTTGCAGGTGATGATGCTAGGCCAAAACTCCTAATATAAGTCACCTCTCTGCTCTTCTCCACCTGCTTCCACATTACCTAGATTTCCTGGTCTTATTCTTCCACATCACCCACAGTTGGCTTGCATGTCACTCCACCTTTAAAATCAAGATCTGTATTATCAAACAGCACAGTGAAGTAGTAATAGCAAGACATTAGCATTATATAGACTTGGGCCCTCATTCCAACTCTGCCTTATTGAGAGTGTCCAAAGAGCAAGTACATAATCTCCGAGTTACCATGTTGAAATGGAATTAGGAAAACCTACCTTGCAGGGATTTTGCAAAACACAAGTGGCATCATACACATCTCTGAACAGGGATTCTGGCTCATAATAGCAACTCCTCTTCTGCACTTCCATACTAAGTGATACTAGGCACAGACAAGGTTAAAGACAGTTTGACCTCATTCCAACCCCCAAATCCTATTGATTCTGTTTAGTATCATGACCAACATTCCCTAAATTATGGTGTTTATCAGCTGATGGAGCTTGACACTGTTTCCGTGAGGCAAATCTGTCTCCTCCTATCACTATTGTGTTTCTTCATGCAAGTCCAAAACCCTGGGAACCTTCTTCAATGCAGTTTGGTTTGGAGACACTTGTTCTACAGCCTGTTTCATCTGAAATGTTTTCTATGAAAAATGGGTTTCTGGCCAGGTGCAGTGGCACACACCTGTAATTCCAGCAATTCAGGAGGCTCAAACAGGAGGATTCCAAGTTTGACGTCAGCCTCAGCAACTAAGCAAGACTGTCTCAAAATAAAAAATAAAAAAGGACTTAGGGGTGTATTTCAGTGGTAGAGCATCCTTGAGTTCAATCCCTAGTACTTTAAAAGAAAAAACAATGAACGGATCTCTCCCTATCCAGTCTTTCTTCCTCTGCCTTTCTACACCTGCCACCAAACCTGAGCTTGTTTGATAGGTTACTGTCCATGGACAGATTGGCTGATCATTTTAACTGTCTTCCAAGACTTCAAAGCATTCACCATTTGATTCCCTGTTATCATACTCCATCCTCCCAACAACCTGGCATTTATTGAACCTGCTTATTCTCCTCTGGGACTCTGTGATGGATCATATGATGGAACAAGATGAGAAAGACGTATTGATCAATGTTTCTCCATCGCCCCCTGTAGGACACTTCAAATGGAGTGGCCTGCCTACAGATTGAGAACTGAGTTGGATCCCCCAGTATGTAGCTGTTAGAGGGCTGGGTGTCAGAAATTCCTTGAGGAAAAGGATTAAGCCTTATTTCCAGTTGTTTCCTCATTGTACGGGGACAGAATAAATCCACAATGGTCACCAGATGATAGCAGGCTGCAAGTCCTCCAGGAGCCAAGTAGATATGCACCATGGTTTTTAGAGTCAGTGCAATGAACTCTGTATTCTCAACACAGTTTCTGCAGATCTGTCCCTGGTTCCCTACCCTCATTCAACTCTGCCTCTCCAGTTGTGCGATTTCAAACTAGTGATACGATCTGACTCTCAGTTACCTCATCCCTGGAATAGGGATCTTTCGAGTTTCCCTGCTCTGAGACTACTTCTGCAGATCCAGTAAGTCAGCATCTGTTGAAATGATGCAAACTATAAAGTGCTAAGGTGATAGTGTGACCACAGTTCTTTGTGGTCACACCATTGACCTCAGTGTCTCACCATTTATATGCTGATAGTCCTCTCTCTTCTTTCATTGACACAATACATAGCCTGGGAGAAAGGAAGAGAGTACCACAAAAAAAGAAAAAAATGATGTCCAAGAGACTGTTTTTAACCTGTTTCTCTTGACATCTGTCATGTGTTTCATGAGGAATCACACTTTCTCCCTCCTTTGTCCCCATAAACAATTCCTTCGTTTTGGTATACAACACTCTTTGTGGGATTTTTTTTTTTTAATTTTCTTGCTTGATTTGGTGAGGACCAAGAGAGGCTCGATGGAAAAAGTTCACCACGTGCCCGTCTGTCTCTGCTCCCCTCCTGTTCTCGCACCCACTTTGATATTTCTAAATATTTTGTAAATAGATTGATCCACTTGATATAGCTCTAATGATTTATGTTGTAGAGTAAATCTAAAACCAATAAAAATGGAGATTACAAGAATATGAGTCTATTTAAAGAAGACTGATGATTTATTAACAGTTTCCGCTTACTCTTCACACCTAGTTATGCCTTTCAGTCTAAATCAGTGTGTGCATGTGGGGGGGCAAGCCCTTGGAGTTTACTCTCATGTTCACACCTCCCCCTGCCTTGGCTTACACCCCCTCCCTTGTGCACTGCACAGATGACATGAAATGTTTAGCATTCACTTTTAAAAAAGCACACAGACAGGGAATATAGACATAATTCTTCCAAACCATATTTTAGATCTCTCAAATATAAAATAGAGCTTATGGGAAAGATACCGAAGAGAAAGACCAGCCTAGGAAGAGGGGCTGGTAAAGCAACACTGAAATCCCATCTGTAGCCCCAGAAGGATTTGCAGTGGGTGCTTCATTCCTGGCCCCTGCATACTAATGATTTATACTCATGATTCATACCTGAGCTCACATGCAGGTATCATACTGCACACACAGGTGCCCTGAGGCTCTCTCTAGTCACAGGAATGCATGTGGAACCTGAGACGGATGAAATGGAGGTCTGGTGCCCTGGCAGCATCCCTCAGTCATTGGGGCACTGGACTTGTTAAATAACCAGCTCTGCTTCATCACTACTTGGCGGAGATAGGCCTGGCAATACTCCCTGCAGTCCCCTTTGGAGACCAAGCCCCCTTCGCTCACTCGCTGAGATATCCTATTCATTAACAATCCCTTTGCTGGTCCCCTTCCCTTTGCTGCCTTGATTCTCCTAACTACCATTTTCTGGAATCATATACTAAATAAACCACTTGCACTCAAATCTCAGGTTCTGCTTTTGGGGAAGTCCAGTCTAGGTAATACTAACAGAACCTTGGGTTTTTCAGTGTTCTCTGCACAGGCCAACACGTCAGTGCATACAGATCCACTCCCTCTGTGGAAACTGGGATTTGCTCAGAGCCTGTTGCTACAGAGGACAGCATCAGCACATGATCCAGACTGGGATTCACTGCTGTGGCCCCTTCTCCAAAGATCTGTTTCATGCCATTGCTGCCAAGAACCACGACAGGTCAACAAGTAGCATGGTTGAGCCCATGGTCTTTAGGAGGATGATATTATCATATACAAAATTACTCTCCTGCCACCGATTCTAAACAAGTTTATAGGCCAACAGAAAAAATGGAGGAGGGTCAGGAAGCTTCTTGGACTCTTTCAGGTTCCTTCAGGCAGTCAGACATCCAAAGAGAACACATGAGCTTCTACATGGATGTCTATTTTATGTTTTTTTGTTGCTTTATTCCAAACTCAAAATCTTATCCCTCCAGGTCTTATTCAAATGCTGTTCCCCTTACAAATTCCTCTCCATTCACAGCCAAAACAAGAGTCTTCCTGTTCTGTGTTCCTATAGTAGTTCATCCCTTCCCCATATCCCCCCTCCACACACTATTACCTGGAAGAGTTAACAATAATGACTACAATTTTAATAATAATAATGAATAATGAGCTGCCTTTAATTGAGCACTTGCAACATGTTGAACACTGTGCTAGACCCTTTACCTACTTTATATACATTTATTTGTGAGAATGTGCTTTCTTTAATCCCCATAATGACCCCATTCAGCAAGTTCTATAAGGATCCCGTGACGTGCTGACCACATTACAGTATTCCTGTCTCTGCAGCCTTTTCCACATAACAGGGTAGCACCCTTCCTCTCTCTTACTGTGGGCTAGGGACCATTTCATTTTTGTCTGTGGGCTCTTACCCACAGAATGTTAGCCAATGAGATACAGGAGATACAGAAGAGGCTTGTAAAAGGCTTTGCATATTTCTGCTCATGCTCTGGCCCCACTGACACATCCGTGAGAATGTCCCAAGCTAGCCTGCTAAAGGAGGACATGGTTGGGACAGAGCTGATTTTTTACAATAGTCCAAGCTGAGGTTATCCTGAATGAACCCAGCAAAAGACAAAAGAATTGTCCATTCAAGTCTAACACACAATCCTGAAATGCAAATGAATGAGCAAAATTAGTGTTTATTGTTTTTAAGGCACTGCTTCTTAGGGGGGGCATTATTATGGCAATAGATAATTAATGTATAGTTTCATTTTAGATCTGGGAACTTGAGATCAAAGCAATCAAGCTACTTGACAACAATCACAGGATGTGGGAGTTACCAGTCTGGCCAAGTTCTGTTGGGCTTGAACAAAAGTTCTCTAAATCATATCAATTCATCAATCAATCTATCCATCTTCCAACTTTTAGCTATGAAATTGAGGCCAAGGATAGTAAATGGTTGATATTTGTTTCTTAATTGCCAATAGTTTCTGGCTATAGTGAAATCTAATCAATGAACACTGAATTATATTAAATTCAACTCAAAGAAACAAGAGATAAGCATACTTAATTTTTTAAAAATTACTACTTGTTCATTGTCTTCCTTCTTAAAGGACAGTGAAAATATCAGTGAAGTGTCATTTTTAAAGTGCATTAACCTCTGAAGCACTTGCAGGTGAAATGATGTGGTATGTGATATTTGCTTCAAAATCATTTAGGAAAAAGAATCACCACAATACTAATAATTGTTGCTGAGCACACAGGGATTCATTACACTCATCTTCTTACCTTTAAGTAAGTTTGAAATGTTTCCTAACAAAATACTTAAATGAAAAAGAAAATGCATTTACCAAAGGTCATTCCTTTTCAGTCTTATCCAAAATGCTAACTTGGTTGGGTCACTTTACCCTCCCCAACCTGTATTTGCCCCCAGATTAAGCAGGGATTATAAGACTTTATGGAGTTTCCCCCAAAAGAGCATGGTTTTTAAAATGCAGTAATAGTTCCAGCTCCCTTTTCCATCCAGGACTTGAATAACATACCGAGACCCTTCAACCCCTGGAATTGCGCCATCCTCATGGGTTTACGTCAATGCATTGGAGTGGAATGTGTCCACCATGACTGCAAATGACCTTTCACTCCCAGGCATGAATACTTATTTTTATTCCCTGTATATATTCTGAGGATTCTGATACTCAGTAGTTCAGCAACATCGATAGACTCCACTCTTTTATTAAGTTTATCAAGAACCAGAATATCTAGTCAACCGTACAGAATTTAAAAATCTGTCCGAGCACATCATAAAGAAGCTGTTTGTGAACACATTTGGATTCCTACTTATGATCTGATTTAAATCAACTTATTGGCTCCCATTTGGGTACTGGCCAGAGGTGCACAAGCTTGTATCTCTGCTCTGTTTCAACACACGTAACTGCTAATTGCAAATATACCTTCTGGCAGGGCTGCCTCTCACCATGTAAGTTACCCTCACAGATGATTCATCATCCTTCACAATATTACGGTTCATGTTTGTTATTATTTACTGAACAACATCTAATCTTCTCAACTCAACACACAAGGACCTCAGCCATCTGCCTGCTGCATGCCTAATATACTTCTGTCCTCTTTTCTCACTCCATCCTCCAACATGGTCACACACACAGACACACGCAATAATCTTTATCACATTATGTTATTTCACATTTATTTGCTTTTGTATGTGTGCTTAGAATTTCCTACCCTCCCCTATATATCTTCTTCACATAACCAACTCCAATCTGTTTTTCAAAATTGGAATTAAGAGATGCCTCCTTGATGAGAATTTACCTGTCTTCTCTTCTTGTCATGGTGATTCTGGGTCCTAGACCCATAGTTCTCAAGAAGAGAACTAGATTTTTCTCCCCCTAGGGACATTTGGCAATCTCTGAAAATATTTTCCATTGTCATAATCTGGGCTGGTGAGGTTGCTACTGGCATCTAGTTAGCAAAGGTTAGAAGTGCTGCTAAGCATCTTACAGAGCACAGGGCAATTTTTCACAGCAAAGAGTTATCTAGTCTGAAATGTCAATACACCAAGGTTGGGGCACTCTGCCATAGACTCCTTCGTCTCTGAACTGCTTTTATACCTTCATGTTTGTTATTATTTTAAAGTGCATTAAAATAATAGGTGTACACCTTTATCATTACATGCTGTACACCTTTATCATTACATGCATCCTTTTATACTTATATCTTTACATGCTTATGTATTTAACTAGAGCAGGTGTCAGGAAACTACAGCTCAAGTTAGCCACTTCCCATTTGTACAGCCTTGAACATAGCCATATTCTTTCATTTGTGTATCATCTATGGTTGCAAAAGTGACTAGTTGTAACGGAAACCATATGTGGCCTCATGGCCCAAGAAGCCTGAAAATTTTACTTGCTCTTTAGAGAAAATGTGTGTTGACCCTTGCACTGGAGTATGAACTTCCTGGGGGCAAGGGCATTTCTTATTTATATTATACATATATATCTAGTATATTTGCTTGCATAAAGTATATATTGGTTGAGTATTTATGAAAGGGAACTAAACTCAAAGCAGTGGTATTTGTCTATGTCAGGCCCAATCTGAGAACTAGCAATGTACATTTTCTAAGAGCTTGCTGAGGTTACAGACTGTGAAAAAAAAAAAAAAAAAAAGCAAATTTGTTCAAATGGGATGATCACCATGCCATTTGCTCCACCAGCTCCATGTTCCAAATGAAGTGACCCACCATAGGTCTCCTTCCACATGTATAGCCAGAAGTCATTTTATTTTCTTGTTCAGATATGATTCAGTCTTTTCTATTCATGGTCTTGTAAGTGTGGTCATCTTGTTCCATAACCTAGAACCTGTATAATATCAATGACTTCTCAGGTACCCTGGTATCTCAGCATCCTAGCAGATGAAGGAGAGAGGTATTTGGGACTGATTAAGAAAATGCCTGGAAAATGATTCAGCTTCCTTGGGCAATCTTTGAAAGGGAAGTTGGATAATCCAAATCACAGTAACCAAAAAGCACAGTAAACTATTTTAATCAGAAAAGACATCGGAATAGAAGACTCCTTCTTCAGCCAAGGACAAAGAGAAGGGCTGGGATTTAAAGTTCCTGCTAAGTTGCATGTGATAATGTACAAAAGGCAGCTTCTGGCACATAATAGACTCTCAATAAATTCTAGTGGCAAATGCCATTTTTATCCTCATTTCAGGAAATGGAGATTCATCTAAATTGTTACATGTTTTCACATAGAGTAAATAACTGCCAGGCTGATATGTGCCCATCACACAACACAGTTGCTATAGTGAAACACTAAAGTGTGGTGGCAGAAGGTAGCCACAGTTAGGGGGACAGTAGCAGCATAGTTTGGGATCATCATCATACTCACTGCAAACTCTCAATAGGAATTTGGCAAATTTGAATAGGATTCAGCTGGGGTTCAGGCTTCTTTCGTGGGCCACAGAGTGTAACAGACTATGAAATCCTTGTTACGCAAAGTACACCAGTCTACACGAATGAATGTACTTCAAAGGACAGGCAGGCACCCAGGACCCACTACAGACAGGAAGTAATCTGATCTGAGAGCAGCCAGATTAATCCAAAACCTGACTTAATGATGGAATGAGGCTGTTGGTGTTCTTTCTCCAGTTAGGAGTAATGGGGCCAAATCTGAGTCTTCATAGGTCACAACCAGGAGGGGCTGAGGGACCCGCAGGATCTGACAGACATCACTTTATCAATGGAATGTATGTTCCATCTTGTACAGCCATAATCATACCTCCAATCATGCTCTCTCCAAAAGGCTGATGCAATCATCTTTCTCTGTACCAACAGACCAACTTGTAGAGAGATCCACAGTGCAAACCTGGGCTTTGAGGACAAATAAATATGGGTTCAAAACACAGCGCTGGAACCACTAATGGGAAAGTAATTAACATCCCTGAAGTGATGCTAAGATTACCACCTTCTGTGGTTGCTGGAAGATTAGTACAAGTATACAATAAATGCCAGGCCTACGGTAAGCAAGTGCTCAATAAATAATGCATATTATTATTGTCATTCACCTTCTGGTGTGATTTCTGGTTGTCTTGATGCCACCTATCTAATATGCTTTATTTTAGAAGCAGTCTGAGGGGCGTGCTTCCACAGCGGCCTGCTTCTGACCTCAAACATGCTGATCTGTTGGGCTGACTGTCAATTCAGAATATTCAACTGTAACACATGCTGCTACTCAATGGCCTGAGTTGTTTCAGCTTTTAATTTTGTGGTTTCAAAATAACTGTGCTTTCCGCTCTCATCCATTTCTGCCTCCCATTTTATGTGCTATTCTGGGCCATCTCGCCCTGGTGGCTGACTGACTTCAATCAACCTAAACACTTGGAGCAGTTACAGCCCATTGGGCCTGGGTGCTCCTTAAATTCTGTGAGTTTCCAGGCCATTGGCTGATACTGCTTCCTCCACTTTATTCTATGGATGGTATTATTATTATACTTTCTTCTCACCCACAATTCTGCCAATGTCACTTCATGCTTATCTACACTGTCTATGCAAAAAGAGCACAGCCCCCACCACCAGCCCATCACCATCGGGGCTCTACGCAGAGGACAGTGATCACTCTAGCACATGCTGGCTCTGCTTCAGAAACATGAACAGGCAAGCAGACTCTTCTCTTTTTTAAAAATTAATTAATTATTATTATTACTACTTAGTTTTGGTACTGGGGATTAATCCAGGGGCACTTAACCACTGAGCCACATTCCCAGACCTTTTTATATTTTATTTTGAGGCAAGGTCTTGCCAAACTGCTTAGGGCCTCACTAAAGTTGCTGAGGCTGACTTTGAACTCGCTATCCTCCTGCCTCATTATCTTGAGCTGCTCGGATTACAGGTGTGCATCACCACACCCAGAGACTTTTTCCTTTTTATTTTTACCTTTGCATTTTGTCCCTAGACAGCTTTATGGAGATCAAGATAACATTGTTTTCCAGGATTTATGTAGGAGTCCACTCTTCTTCCCTATCAACTGTGAAACAGCCTCATGATGGGGATAGCTTGGTCTTTCCATATTTATAAACAATCACCTCCACTTCTGTCAGTCCCTGTATGATGCTGAAATCCTTTTTTTAAAAATATTTTTTAGTGTCAATGGATCTTTATTTTATTTATTTGTATGTGGTGCTGAGAATCGAACCCAGTCCTCACGCATGCTAGGCAAGCGCTCTACCACTGAGCTACAACCCCAGCCCATGCTGAAATCTTTATTAGTCAATTTTGTTGACCTCTATGGAGCCTCAGCTGTTTTCATCTTTCAAGTTTCCCTCTGCTGCTGTGTGCTCACCCTTCTCTTGACCCCTTTGATGGGTAGAGCAAAAACTATCACATGACAAGGAAACTGCCCTCCAGCCTAGATAGCTCGTCATTCTGGAAAAGCACTGAGGTCCACAAAATAACATGAGCATTTATCCCCATAATTCAATATGACCTCCTGTGCCTCACCTTGCCCTGCCTCCAGCTTACATTCTCCACCAATTCAATCTCCTCCTCTGACGCCTGCTCTCATTCCTTCATACTACAACTTCTCAGTGAAACACCTGTCATTCACAGAAGGCAAGATATTAGATCTCCACAAGGTGGCAAAAACCAGCAACATCATAAGGATGTATTTAAGTCTGTGTATTGTCTCCTTATCTGTTCTTCTGGGTCTTAAGCTCTTTCACTGACTTTGAGAGTCAAAAGAAAGACTTGCCTTTCTTTTTCAAGGAAAAAAAAGAAAGGAGTGATAAGGCTGGGGAAATCTGCATCAGTTAAAAATAAACAGAATTAATTTCTCTCAGGAAGGAACCAAACTATCAGTCACGAAGAATGGCCAGTGCAATTTTTAACCAGAGGCTAATATTGAACTATGTAAACTAAAAGTTTCCACATCCGTTCTTGGTCCAAAAATCAAAGGGCCTGGAGACAAAACCCATGACCTGAGATGCCCAGATGCTGTCCTGAGCATGGAAATGAATAAGGTGAAACAGTGCCTTGGGGGCAGAACTTACAGTGTCATGGTGGTGTGGAGGTTCAGAGAAGTGACTCAAGATGACGACTTAATTATTTTCAACAGGTGAGACTGGTAGACAAGGCTCTTACACCAGGAAACCCAAAGAAGTCAAATCCAGAAGATGTACCCCACACTGCTAATTCAAAATCAAAATTTGGAGATTTCAGTAGTCATGATACAATGATCAATTCTTACCCATGACAAAAATGCAGTTTGTAGACCAATAGTCTCGGTCTTAGAAAGAAATGTTATTAGAGATCAGTTGTGGCCAACCAATCTTACCAGTTCTCCTCTCCATATTTGAAATTAATAGAGAAACAGAAACAAAAACTTAGATAAGGACCAACAAATAATTTCTAATTTATTATCATAGAATTATGATATATTATCATCAGATGTAGCATCAAGGTGCTTTAACTTAGAAGAGATAACAGAACTCTTTGCTGGCCCCTTTCTGGGTCCCTTCCTGGTTCAGTTCAGACCTAGAAGCTCATCTAGGGAAAAGCCCGGTCTACAGAAGAAGCTCTGAGCACAAGATTCCAGAGAGGGGTGTGGGGCTGTCAGCCTACTCCACACCCCTGGAGCTTAGGAAAAGGAATCCATGTGTGCTAGAGAGTGGACCTGCAGTCTTGCCACAAAGGAACCAAATATGGAGTATGAGCAGAAAGTGAGAACTGACTCCACAGCAGGAGGCTGAGGACAGGAAAGAGCCCAGGCTGTCCACGGGGACAGAGACCAATCTGCAACTCCATCACTAGAGAAGCCACACCTCCCTTTCCAAAGCCCTGCAATCTCACCACTTTCTTGCCTCCAAATCAAAATGCAAAGGTCACAATGTTATTTTTACCCATTTATCAAGGCCTTCAGAAACTTCAATTGGGCCTCGGGTTTTGGTATCAATAATAATCATTATCTTAATCATTTTTATTGAGCAAGTACCAGACCCTATGCTAAGTACTGCACTGAAAGTATTCTATCAGAACCTTACACTATGATGATCCCACTTGATAGAATAACCAGGCTCTAAGACAGTGATAAAATTATCCTAGGTCATGCAGCTATAAATGATGGTTACAGCCCAAGTCTGTCTGATCCCAAAGTGTAGAGTTTAGGCCACTGATCTGGTATCTCACAAACTGTATCTTGGATGCTGTGGTTATTCTGCTGAACAAAAATGTTCATGGTCAAGAATGCACGGGAGGGGCTGGGATTGTAGCTCAGTGGTAGAGCGCTTGCCTCGCAAGCGTGAGGCCCTGGGTTCGATCCTCAGCACCACATACAAAGCAATAAAATAAAGACATTGTATCCATCTACAACTAAAAAAATACTTTAAAAAAAAAGAGTAGACTTAAAAAAAAAAGAATGCACGGGAAAGCTACATGTTCTATCACTTCTATATTTGAAGTCAACAATTACAATAACTGGGATACTAGTGGCCTATGGCACATAGTTTGGGATACTGACTTTATAAGACTAGGCTACTAGGAAGAGAAGCATAGGTAGGGTCTCTGTTTATTCCAATTATTCATCAAGTCAGTAAGTGAATGTGGCAGTGATGAGAGCAACTCCTGTTTATCACATCGCTACTCTGTGTTGTTGGCACTTTAAATACTAACACCTGTAATTTTCACAACTGCTAAACATTAAACATTATTATTTCAATTTTATAGATGAGGAAACTGAGAATAGCTCAAAGAATTTAAGCAACCTGCTGACCGTTAGATCAAACGAGGGGGAGAGTGTACACATTTGCCCATTATTTTCATCCTTTCAAATATCTCCTGCTCATAATTCCTTCTAACTCCCCATCAAGATTTTCTTGACTCTTGTCAGGTGTGTGAACTGATGGACCTGATTCAGGGATGATCAGGTGCATCCCAAAAGATGCTCACACTGAGGCAGGTCTGGGACCATGTGGAGTCACTCGAGTTGAAGATGTGGGCAGCCTGAGTACTATCAAAGGGCAGGGAAAAGTCAGCAAACTCCCCCAAGGACTCCCAGAACTGTGTCTGACTTTTCTTTGGTTCTAGATGGCTTTCATAAGCCATAAACTTCCCCCAAAAATATTTTTATGAGAGACTCATGGACATAAGGAAATCATTTGAAGTACTCTTTGATTCTTCAGATGATTTTTTGGCCAAAGTTTAGCATGTAGTTGCAACATGTAATTTTGAAGCTATGTCAAACAGTGCATTAAGTGTCACCAATGACATAATTTTCATTTCCCAGTCTTGGTCTCTTTCCCTAATTTTCTCCTTATGACTTATCATTACCCGTACACAACACTTGAACAACAGCAGGGGAATTGGTTCCAGGGCCCTCCTGTGGATACCAAACTCCACAAATGCCATAATATAAAATGGTGTAATATTTGCATATAACCTACATATAGCCTCCCCTATATTACAATCATGTCTAGATTACCTTTAATAGCTAATATTATGTAAATCCTATGTAAATAGGCATCATAGTGTATTGTTTAGGGAATAATGACATGAACAAGTCTGTACATATTCAATACAGATGTAATATTTTTTCTAAATATTTGTAATACTCAGTTGACTGAATTTATAAGATGTAGAACCTATGAATATGCAGAGCTGACTGCTTACTTTTTAATTACCATTCTGAAATCATCCTCCATTACTTCTGTAAATCTCTCTGTGGTGGTGTCTGAATGCCTAAAATAGTGGTTATTTTGGTTTAGTCAAAGCAATAAGATAGCTGGGCATGGTGGCGCATGCCTATGATCCCAGTAGCTCGAGAGACTGAGGCAGGAGGATCACAAATTCAAAGCCAGCCCCAGCAACTTAGTGAGGCCCTTAGCAGGAACCTGTCTCAAAATAAAAACTAAAATATAAAAAAAAACGAGCTGAAGCAATGTGTATCAGTAGTTAAACACCTCTGGGTTCAATCCATGGTACCACTTCCCCCACCAAAAGTAATAAGCTCCATTTATGAATGTTTGTATGAAACAGGCCACATGCGCGGGATTAGGAAGGTGTATCCACCTGGGGCTGATAATGGAAAAAAATAACTGCTCTGATCATTCGCACAAAAGGGAATCGACCACAGAGATAATGGAAGATTTGAGGAGCCAGGAGGAGATTATACAGCAGCCCAGAGGTCCCCAACAGCAGGACACCAGGTAGAAGCTGGAGCCACAGAAGGCCAGTTCATTGGAGGTTGGCCACTAGAGGCGCAGGAAGGGAAGGAGAACTCTTGGCATCTCTGCCTTCCTTCTTCCTTCCTCCCAACCCCAACTTCCCAGGGCCTCTCATTTGCTGAAACCAGCTATATAACAGCCACCAAGGGACCCAAAAAACACAGCCTGCATTTATGGTCCATTTTTTTTTTTTTAGCAGCCTCTCTTTTATATTCCAAGAGGCTCTTTTCCTTGAAAAGTAGAATTTTCTAGCACTAACATTTTCATTTAAACAATTCCCCCTTGGAGGAAGACAAGCTATGAAGACAAAGTATTTTGTTTCAGCTCAAAAGGTCTTAGCAAGGGGGTGAAGATTTGGCATAGATCCAGTGAAGACCATACGGGACACTGGCATCACAGCCAAGCAGTTGTTAAGCACAAAGAATTAAGTATGGGGTCCAGACTGCAGCAGTGAGCTAGTCCCCATTTGATTTTACTCCTTGCTGCACTAGGGCAAACAATACTAGGTAGGCTTATGTTCTAGCTCCAGATCTATCATAGTCTACTATTTCTCCTCCTAATAATAATACTTACAGCTACCAAAGATTGAGAACTTCCTATGCAAATTTCACTCTATGAGGGATGCACTACTGTGAAAACTTGCCACTTTCCCAGACCTTCAAGCTAGTAAGAGATGAAACCAGGCTGCATTTGAACTTATTCTTACCTTACCCCAAAGAGAAACCACCACACTCTACTGCTTCATAGATACTCTATTATTTGAGGTAAGTCGTTTAAAATGTTCGAGTTTCCATAAAATGAGGCTGATCCACATTGACCTTGCCTACTTTCACAAAGTGGCTGGGATTCTCAAAGTACATACTACGAGTAAAAATGTTTTGAAAACTCTAAGACTCTCTCACTTTATATGGTATTATTTCCACTTCTGCTTCTAGCAGGCGCTGTCTGGTTCCTGAGTCTCTCCATGTGGAGCTGAGCTACTATTTTTGGCCTGCCAAGCTGTTTTCGTTTTTCACCAGAATGCATGCTCCATTTGGGTAATGGTAACAGATGTGACAATGGGAACAAAACTCCTACCAGCCACGCTCTAACCCAAACATCCCGGGAGCTGCTTCCAGCGCTCATCTCCTCACTCCTGCTCCCAGGCAGGGAGACGTGAGAACGCACAGCTCTGTTCCACTGTCTTGCACTAGCCTTGATTCTTTCTGATACACATTTCCAGTCCCCAGTTCTCCTTTCCACAGTTCTGGGTTCTGGTGTATTGTCCATATTATATTAATAAAGGTCGGCAGGGAAAGAGTGATTTAAAGGAGGTTAAGAAATAATTGTAAGAAAATGTTTTGACATTACGTTAATGCCTGTCAGTGTATTATCCCCAATTTAAAGTTAATCACCAAAATTACATTGCAATTCCAAAAAGGTAATGAAATAAGATTTGTTGAGGTGTGAATAATAAAAAAAAAAAAATGAAGAGCTGAGAGTTAAAAGAGAAGTCAGTTTCCTATTTAACCCCTTATCAGTCTTTTACAAAGAAATAAATGGTGATTTGGGCCATGTAGATCTTGGGGGGGGCGGGTTGCATTCATAATCTAGAGCAAAACAAGAGGTCTTTGTCTACATGTAAATACAAACCAAGTACTGAGATAAAAAGTTGACATGTAAAACCATGTCAAAAGATTTCAAAAATTTGAATGTTTGTCATTATGTGCGCATGATATTTTAGACACTTGATAAATTGCTCAATTTTTCTCTACAGTTTTGGTAATCTTTTCCGAGATCTAGCTTTATGCTTCAAAACGTCTATCAAACTTTTCTGCTTGGATGCTTGGCCATCACCTCAAAACCAAACAACCCTATCACATTTCTTTCAGGACCAATTTCCCTGTTTGTGTCTGTGGTAACAGCATTTTCTCAGATTCTGACACTTGGAACTCTGGAATCATCTTTGACTTAAGTTTCATAAACCCATTCATATCTGAGGCTAAAATTCTTTTAAGCAATCTTTTAAAATGAAGATGATAATAAAAGCATCAGTCTCACACACACTTTGTACAAGACAGGTTCCGGCTCTTAGGCTCTTTTTACTCATTATCTTTAATCCTCCAAGCAACTTCGCAGGATGGATAATATTGCCCCATTCAAAAGGTGAGAACACTGACATTTGGGGAGGTAACTCATTCATTTTCTCGTGTAGTAATTGGATCACGGATTCAATTTCAGATGTGCCTGCTTCAGAGCCCGACAGAGCATTCCGGTGCCTGCCTTGTAGGGCTGTTAATGAAGATTCAAGGGATGCCCTAAAGGAAGCCCAGGGTGCAGCAGGTCCTCTCAGGGTATTTGCTGTTGCTACTTGATCTTTCTTTTGTGCTACCCGTCCCCTGCCTACCATGACCCCAAGCACCATCCTTATCCTGCTGCTCAGAACTCACCTGTCAGACCCTGGCTGTGTCTGGCTTTGACAGCCTTGGACTCCTTCTCTGTCCTCAACCTAACCAAATGCATCTACCGCATTCATCTCCTCAAACACACTTTTTTTTTGGAGGGGGGTTATTGGGAATTGAACTCAGGGTCAATCAGACACTGAGCCACATCCCCAGCCTTTTTTTTTATTATTATTTATTTTTTTTATTTAGGTTTACATGTTAACAGTGCAAATTGATTCATTGTTCATAGATAGAGGATAACATATCAATTCTCTAGTTATAAGTTTGTATTTTATTTAGAGACAGGGTTTCACTGAGTTGCTTAGTGCCTCACTTTTGCTAAGGCTGGCTTTGAACTCGTGATTCTCCTGCCTCAGCCTTCCGAGTTGCTGGGATTAGAGGTGTGTGCCGCTATGAAGAAGATTATGTGTGGAGAAGAGCTCAGGTGGCTCCTTGCTTTTCTTCAGAAGAAGTTCAAACTGAGCCTGCTTTCTTCCTTTCTGCCACTTCCCTCAGCATCAGCATCGCCTTATTGACTTTGTGGACCCAAAGAAGGCAAGAGTGTTTCCTGGGCTTATGCTGACCTCTCTAAATTGCTTTTTTTAAAACCACTTTTTAAATTGTTTGTTTTTTTTGTGTATGTGGGGGGGTGCTGGTGATAGGGTCTCATTATGTTGCCAAAGCTGGCCTTGAACTTGAGATCCTTCCACCTCTGCCTCCCAAGTAGCTGCCTGAATTGCTTTTAAAAGCATTTATTATTTTAATTGTAGGTATGTAAGGATGATGTGGTATATATACACACTGAAACATTCTTCAGTCACAAAAAGAATGCCATCCGATCAATTGCAGCAAAATACTTAGAACTAGAGAACACTGTGTTAAGTGAAAAATAAATATTAGAAAGACATATACTGCATGTTTTCTCTCACATGCAGATGCTTGCAGTTTCTCCTGCTGTGGATTCCCCTTGGCTTTCACTTTAGTCTTCTACTTTACTAAGTCCTAATTCAACTTCCTCCAGAAAGACCTCCAGGACTGCCCCAGCACATCCCAGCCAGCATTTCCCTTCCCTAACCTCTCATAGTGCTTCTTATGTATTTCAATCAAGTGGCATTCATCAAACTCTACCTCAGACTGTGAGCAGCTTTTGCCCTCAGCTAAAAGCACTGTGACCTTGTGGGAAAAGCACATACTTCCTGTGATGACAGATCAGCTTTTAAATCCTAAATGTTCCATTACTTACCAGTTTGTCATTATTACTTACAGGTTTATGCCAATCTTTTAAATGGCAGTTTTAATAATAGCTTCCACTTACTAAAAGCTGCTCGTGTGGCCCAAGTGCATTACATGCAAAATTTATAAGGTAAGTGACCATATTATTCCCACTTAAAAGAGAAAGAAACTGAGGCTCAGGAAAGATCAATAATTTGGTGATTTACGTAAGTCAAAAAGCTGGAAAGTGTGAGCTAGAATTGCTCTGGGATTTAAAAAGAGGTTTTAATCTATGTAATTAATTCTATCTCTACTTTATATCCTGAAACATTCCATCCCAATCATCACCGTCCCAGGCTCATGCAGTCAAATGCTAGAATGACCTCAGGAAGCCCTATTCATTCTGCCACCCCCTTTCCCAGCCTGCCTATCCTTTTTCTCTCCCAGTAGAGGGAGTGAGGCAGAGAAGGAGGCAGGACTGGGCTCCTGGGCTTCCCTGAACTCACACAGAGAATCAAAGACTTCAGAGTTGGAGGGGCCTGAAAAAATGTGGTCCCACCTCTGCATGCTAAAGATGCAGAAGCTGAGGCTCAGATGGGAGAAGCCAGCAGGCCACCCACCTAATGAGAGGTGGTGCACCCTCACTCCCAGCCTAAACTCCCCAGCACTTCCCTCCACAGGCGAGGCAGGCAGCCTCCCACACGCTCAATTGAAAACCAGGCACCTCATGCTGTAAGAGCGATGTCCTTTCATCCATTTCAAATCTGTTGCCATTTAATTTCATGAGGCAGGATAAATAGGAACACCCACTTGGCCTTTGGGGAGCCCTTCATTACTTCATTTACCTCTACCTGTTCCCTCGCCACTCCACAGGGTTCTGTAACATAGAGCTATAATCATCCACATTCTCACTGCTGGCAAAATCCACCCCCTTGCCTCCTGCCCCCACCTTGTCCCCAGTGCCTCTAATCAGCTCCACTGCCCTTCACTGGCCTTTCACCCTTTCATTTATATCGTCGTTGAGATAAGACAGCTGGCCCTGGCTGCTGTATTCAAAGTGAGGATGTACCACTGATTTATAGAATGGCATGATAATATTTCCACATCTCATTTTCCATCCCCTTCACAGTCATGTGTCTTATCTGCTGCTCTGAACGCCACTGGGCATGGGGCAGATGTCTTCATTGAGCTGTCCATAATGACACTGGCTGTAAATCTCCCCTTCTTTCTTTTAGACCTCTTTCTCCCTTTTTAACACAGACATTGCAGTTAATTCAGAGGCCATTGGTGTGTGCATAGAGTTTAAATCGCTCCCTTCCAGTGAGCATTGCCTCGTCCTGGTATGCAATGCAGATAATTGCCTGTCAGAGAAATTCCTTAAAGCAACTCTGGTCCCCACAGCGCTTGAACCCCAGTTTAAGCATTAATGTGGCATATGAGAGGCAACTCTGCCAGCTGAGACATCCCTGGGTTTCTAGGGCAAGAAGTCAGCTTTCCAAGATGAGCATGCATTGATTTGCTGAGCAATGGAGATTAGGGCATGGGAAAACTTGCTCCTGTCTTTCAAGGGTGTAATTGATGCCATCAAGATCAGGTCAAGTTGGCGGTAGCGTTTGGTCCCCTCTGAGTATTTGTAACTGAGTCCTAATGCTAGTGGCTATATTCTCTGGTGTTTTAGTAAAGAACTCAAGTGTGTTATTGGAATGGCATTTTATCTGTGTTCCATGAACCCCTCATGGAGCATTTATCAGTCAGGATTCTGAAGAGAAACAGAGCCAGTAAGAAGGAGGGAGATAGCAATTTCAAGGAATCAGCCTTCACAATTTCAAGGAATGGCAAGTTCGAGATCCATGGAACAGGCTGGCATGCTGGACGCTAAAGGCAGGAGATATTGCTGCTGTTTTAGAGTAAAACATTTCATTTATCATGGAAATTTGTTTTGCTTGTAAGACCTTTCAACAATTAACAACAATTAATTGTCCTTAATAAGAATAATCTCTTTTGCACATAGTCAACTGAGTATATTACAAAATACTTCATAGCAACACCTGAATTAGGCTTTTGTATGTGTGTGGTACCACAAATTGAACCCAAGAGGCCTCTACCACTGGGGCACATACTCAGCTCTTTTTGTTTTTATTATTATTTTGAGATAGGGTCTTGCAGAGTTACTTAGACTGGCCTAGAACTTGAGATCAGACTCCTGAGTAACTAGGATTACAGACCTGTGTCACTGTACCCAATCTGGATTAGGTTTTGATGGAATAGCTAGGTATGATAGCCTAACCAAGTTGACATATAAAACTCACCAAAACAGAGTCAACATTAGTAAGCTGTAACATGAGGGTTTTCCTTTCAAATCTACATCAGCCCAAGTGAGATCTTAGCAACATAGCAAATACTAGTCCCAGCCTTGAGCTTTCTTTCAAGTATATCTGTGTAGTATCTTGTCTTGCCTGTAAGTGTCAGGCACAATTCAAGTCCTGGGACCACTCAATATCACCACAAACATTCCTTAGCCCTGCACTTGGACTCTTTGATTCCCTAAATGTGACAGAACCTTAGGTTTTTGTATTTTATACATTCAGATTCATTGGGGGAATTATTTTGCCACATGTGCCCCTATTTTGGAGTGACCTCATTTTAACTCCCAGTCTCCTATCAGTCCCAGCCATGTACAGAGGAGGGGGATACAGAAAAATAAAAATAATGTATGAGTACACAAGGAAGACCATGATTTGGGGCAGGGCCTGAGCCATTCAGATGAATGAAGACTAATGGAAGGAAATGCAGGAAATTTTAGGTTCAAGAATCAAAAAAGCCAAAGTCAAACTTTGAATGCTTCCACTTACCTTTTGGGAACTTACGCACATTTTTTAACCTTTCTGAAACATAGCTTCCCAGAATATTCAGTACAGCTATGGACACTCCATAAGTGAGGCGATCATAGTATATGTTTAGCAAATCCATGATTTCTTCCTTTGAAGCACATGTTAAACTACATTTTCCAGCCCCTTTTTAATTATTAGGCCAAACAATGAGCTCTTGCCTTTTAAAAGTGGGTGTTCCAGGTACCTATGGCTGTGTCACAAACTACCCCCAAACTTAGCAACTTAATAACAGTCATTTATACTGCTTATCAATCTACTACTTGGGCAGGGCTTAAAGTGACAGCTTGTCTCTTTTTGACATGGCATCTGCTGGGACAGCTTGACTGAGGCTAGATGATCTACTTCCAAGATCACTCACTCACATGGCTGGTGCTGGTTGACAACTAGGATTTAGTTAGAGCTGGGGGGGGCTCTGTTTTTCTCCACATTAGATTCTCTATAAGGTAGAAGGCTTCCCTGTACCATGGTAGTAGGGTTCCAAGAGAAAGCATTCTAAGAGAAGGGAAAAGGAGCCTGCCAGGCTTTTCAAAGCCTGGACCTCAAAACAAATATGGAGCTATTTGCACTGTGTTCTGTTGGTCAAAGCAGTCACAGAACCTGCCTACATTTAAGGGGAGGAGACATAAACCATGCCTCTCTGTAGAAAGAAAGAGAAAGAATCTCTGGTCCTGATTAATCCACCTTAAATCTCCAGGTAAAAATGGAGACATAGGATTAGATTAACCCTGCATCTGAAAAAAAACTGAAAACCAGACAAAATCTAGGAGCCACCATCATTCAAGACAGTGCACAGCAGTCAAGACAGTGCACATAGCCAGTGACCTTTAAAGACTGGAAACAAAAAGTGAGCCCTACAACTGCCCATTTTCCTGGCTGGAGGAATTTCTATCCCAGACCTCAGTGAGGTAAATTCAGGCCAACTCTGGTCTTTTCTCTTACTTGAGGAGACAGTGTCTGTATTGGCCGACACTATAGTGGCTAGAGATTACAGGGAAGAGTAAAGGAAAAGACAAAACTGGAGAGAGAGAGAGAGACAGGGAGAGAGAGAGAAAGCATGCTCCAGATATCTGCAGAAAGTTCCTATTAAATATTCAATTGAATACTGATCAGGGTATGGGAGTGGGAAAAAAAAATCACCTGGAAGGATCAGCAATCATGAAGCCTGGGACTCAGGAAGAGCCTGGAGTAAGTACTGCCTGCTCTCGAAGTCAAAGCAAAATATCCTCATAACTTAAAGATGCCAAAGTAATAAGAAATGCCTTTCCTCAATCACAGAGAAAGATTATCCCCATACTAAGTGTCACTCTGGTCTGAACCAACAAAGCTTAATGGAAGATGTGAAAGGATAAAAGTGTTTCTAAGTTACTTTACCCTGTCCTAGGACAAAATTCAAAAATATATATTTATAGCAATGCAAAAATATCCAGCACCCAACAAGGTGGACTATCCAATTGTAAATTACCAGACATGCAAAGTAGCAGGAAAATACAGTCCATAAAAAGGAGAAATTCAAAACACCGATAAAAGTGACCCAGAAATGACACAGATCATACAGCTAGCAGTTAAGGACATTAAAATAGATATGAGGACCATATTCTACATGTTCAAGAGGCTATAAGAAAGATTGAACATGTTCAGCAGAGACTAGTAAAATTAAAAAAAATACTGGGGGGCTGGGGCTATGGCTCAGCGGTTGAGCGCTTGCCTCACATACGTGAGGCACTGGGTTGGATCCTCAGCACCACATAAAAATAAATAAAGATATTGTGTTCATCTACAAATAAACAAAATATTAACAAAAAAATACTGAAATTGAATTTCTAGAGATAAAAAGTGCAATGTCTGAGATGAAAAATCCACTGGATAGGATTAATGGCAGATTAGATGGCCTCTCAGAAGAAAGAATTTAGTGAAATTGAAGACATAACAATCAAAACTATTCCAGATGACACATAGAGGAAAAAATACATAAACAGTACCAGTAAATTGTGGGACAATGTCAGCCAAATTCAGTGAACACAATAGGCACACATATCCAAGAAGCTCCATAAACCCAAATCAAAATAAATGTAAAGAAAACCACTCCAAGTCACACCATAATCAAATGGCTTAAAATCAGGGAGAAAAAAATCTTAAAGGCAGCCAGGGAAAATACACATATGTACAAGTATACAAAAATAGTGTGACAGTAGATTTCTCACTGAAATGAGTAAGGAGATGGTAACATGACCTCTTTAGAGTCTGGAACGATCCACAGTAGGAAAACCTTCCCTTCACTTTTCCTCTTGGTGGTAGTTTCCCAGGACTGCCGTTAAAAATGACCACAGACTAGGTAGTAGAACAACAAAATGTATTGTCTCACGGTTCTAGAAGCCCTGAAGGAGAATCTGGTCCAAACCTCTCCAAGCTTTTGGTGACTTCCAGTGATCCCTTGTATTCCTTGAATCATGGTTGTCTGACTTGAGTCTCTGCTTCCATCATCACATAATCTTCTTCCCTGAATTTTCTGTATCTTCCAACTCTCCTCATCAGGGTACCAGTCATTGGATTTAAGGCCTACCCTAAACTTGAATATATCTTTGGGGGTAGGGGAACACAAATCATCACATTGTACTCATCCCTGGTTTCCCAGTGGATAAAGATGATCCAGTGATGTATTTCTAAGTCCTGGGAGAGGTCAGAGACATTACATAAAATGAGCCTGGATCCCTGAATCACTGTGTGGAAGGTCACTCCAAAACATGTGACTAAACCCTGGCATGTACGAGAATAGTAAACACTAATGTGAAAAGCCACAGAAACCACAAGGAGTATTTTTATGAAATACTATTTATAAGCGAGACCATGCATGCGAAAGACCTTACATGTGAGGTCGTAAATAATTTATTAAAATTATTAGTAAAGAAAAAGGAAGTCTATTTTAGGTCTCAAATTGAGCTCTATGTGAGTCTTTGAAAAGACTTAAGTCCTGTTTCCAAGATTTGGAAGAGTGACAGGCTTACATTCTACTATGAAAACACTTTGAAATAATAATAAATGGTGGCAAGGATGTAGGGGGAAAAGGACACTTCCACACTGTTGGTAGGATTGCAAATTAGTGCAACCACTATGAAAATCAGTATGGAATTTCCTCAAGTCTAGAGGTGGAACTACCATATGACCTGGATATTCCACTCCTCAGTATTGATCCAAAAGATTTTGCAGTCATCGTATTATAGCAATGTATGTGTGCCTGTGTTTACAGGGGCACAGTAGGCAAATAATGGAAATAGCCTAGGTGTCCATCAACAGATGAATGAATTAAAACTGTGGTTTATATACACAACGGAGTTTTATTCAGCCACAGAGAGAATGAAATATTGTTATTTGTTGGAAAATAGATGGAATTTGAAAGCACTGCTAAGCGGAAAAAGTCAGACTCAGAAAGTCTGACGTCAGACATTTTCTCTCTCTCATATGTGGAAGAGAAGGAAAAGGAAGAAAAGGCAGGAGGGCATTATGAAAATAGAAGGGAGACCAGTAGAATAGAGGAATGGAACCAGGGGGAGGGAAAAGAGGAGGGAAAGGAGAAGTACTAGGGAATGAAATTGACCAAATTATGTTATGTGCATGCATGAATGTTTAATAGTAAACCTCACTTTTACATAAAATTATAATGCACCAATAAAAGTAAAAATTACAAAAATTGTATAAAATTTAATAAAAGGCTTTGATCTCAATAGGGATAAATTAGCAAGTATAAAAGGAGAGATGTCTCCTGGGTCTCTGCAAGGCACAGTGTTGCTCTGATAAACCAAAACTCCCCATTCCAAAAAAAGTGAAATCCAGTCAGTTTACGCAAATCATCATTAGGCAGAGTAGAAATATGGCTTGCACTAAGTGTCTGACCCAGTTAACTGGAAAAAAAATCTATCACAACAAATCCTATACATAAAATCTTGGTTTCTGGATGAGCCAGGAAGAAAATCTGATCTGCTGTTTCCAAGCAGAAAGCAGTTTACAAAATTATTTTTTTTGTTTTCCATACATCTTCTGAAATGACTATCGCCCAAATAACCAATTGATTTGGAGCAATTTTTTACTCCTAACCAAAACAGAGAGAGATTTTTCATTCCGATCCAAAAGGAAAAACGTTAAATCACATGTGAATTGCAGATATAAGCATTAAAAGACTGTTTTCCTGTTTTGTTTGTGAATAATTTTTCATTTTATGAAAGAGCCAAACATTTCAGTAGGTAAAATCGATAGCAGCCCCCAGAGTGGATGGAAAATTCTCCAGACTTAATACGGTTTCATGCATGGCTGTCGAAGCTGAATGTCTTAAGGGAATAAATAGTGAATTCCCTATGTAAGAAGAGATGTATGAGTTACAGTCTTTTCTTTTTAAAAATAATCTGTTGTATAATGGTTCATTCATTCAACAAATACTTATTAAGTATTTATTGTGTGCTAAATAGTACATCAAATATTTAGAACATATGAAAAAATAAATAAAATCAAGGACCTACCTGAGAAGGAAGAGAATCTAATAAAATAATAAAGAGTAGGTAGGTGTTTACTAAGTTTCAGGCACTGTTTTAAGCTGTTTGTAAACATCAATTCACTTACTCCTTGTAACAACCTGTGAGGTATCATTAATGTACCCATTTTACAGATAAGGAACTTGAGGTCCATGGAGTCAAGAATGCTCTCATTCTCACAGCTAATTAATTATAGAGCCAAAATATCACCCCAGAAAACCTGACTCCAGGGACCATGCTTCTGTAATGCACAGAACAAACACATAAGTACATTGTTTCAGTAATGTGATCAGAAACAATCTAAGCATCTTGATGACAACATTCATGTCCCATTTCATTATTCTTTTTTCATTTCCTAGCAGAGTTCCTTGCATGTGATAGTCAGTTTTAAAAAATTATTTAATGAAGCACAAAAAGAAATAATAGAGAATGTAATCTGGTAGAAAACAGCAGGTAGTTCATACACTTGTCTTAGGGGATATTATAGAAAGCTTCACAAAGGAAGTGATTTTAAACTGGGCATGAAAAGATGAATTAGCTATTTGATAGCTCATCTATGGGAACAAAGCATTCTGGGAAACAGTAGTAGCAGGTCCCAAAGTACAGAGGCAGGCAAATCATGGCCACTTAGAGGGTTTATAAATAGTTTATGGTGATTTGACATAAGGGTAATTAGAGGCTCAGCAATGTAATCCTTCCTTCCTTCCTTCCTTCTTTCCTTCCTTCCTTCCTTCCTTCCTTTCTTTCTTTCTTTCTTTCTTTCTTTCTTCCTTCCTTCCTTCCTTCCTTCCTTCCTTCCTTCCTTTCTTTCTTTCTTTCTTTCTTTCCTTCCTTCCTCCCTCCCTCCCTTCAATACTTCCCTCCCTCCCTCCCTCCTTCCTTCCTTCCTTTTTCTTTTCCTTTCCTTTCTTTCTTTCCTTCTTTTCTCTCTCTTTCTCTTTCTTTCTCTCTTTTTCTTTCTTTCTTTCTCTCTTTCTTTTTCTTTCTTTCTTCTTTCTCTCTCTTTCTTTCTCTCTCTCTCTCTCTCTCTCTCTCTCTCTCTCTCTCTCTCTCTTTCTTTCTTTCTTTCTCAGTGCTGATTATGGAACCCAGGACCTCATGCATGGTAGGCCAGCACTTTACCACTGAGCTACACCCCCATACCATACCATATCAGTCTGTTTCCTGAGCAACCAGTGCATTTCAGATGGCTTTCTAGATAAACAAAGACAGGTTTGGGGGGTAAGATTTTCTAAAGATGCTGCTCCTACGCTAATGCTTTAGATCAGTGCTTCTCAATATGTGCCTACAGATAAGACTAGGGACTCCAGCCACCTCTAGAACTGAGGCAATCAGCCCTCCAGTCCACTGGGAAGTTTAAAACAGAGCCCACCCATTGGGAAGCTCTTTATTAAATGGAAAAAGTTGTTCAAGCTTTGGAAACAGTTGTTGAAAGTGTGAAATTTCATACATTAAGATGTCAGGAAAGAAATGTGGGGTGTAGGCTATTGGTATGTACACAGTCTCTCTGAGATTGTCTGACCTTACAGAGTGCATACGGGCTGGGCCGAGAGGAGCAGACAACTGCTTGCAGTGGGAGAATCCCCAGAAAAATCAGCAGGCAGAGAAGAAGTTTGTATCCGTGGCAAGATAAGTGGCAATGAGCCGAACTCCAAACGGGCTCATCCGCCACTATCCCTGATTCATGCACTAAGGAAAATCAAGAGAAAATGAGACCCCTAATGACTCAGCAAATGTCTTTGCCTTTTTGCAGAGAAACATCCTCCTTTCTGATAATGTCTTCATTCTCGCTTCTTGGGTGGCCATTCTGGCGCTGCTTGGAGGGTCCATGTATTACCTGAAGAATTCTAGCTGTATTCAGGCAGACCATGCTGGGTTCAACCTGCCTCACCTCTCTTGTAGTTCTAATTTGATCAGAACATTGGATTCTAGAACCTGACTCCTCATTCATGTTTTGTTCTGTTTCTCTCTTATGGTCATCATCATTACCCAAGCTACAGGGGAGGGGGAAAAACCCACTAAAAACAAAATATCTAAACCTGGAGCTCTATGGGCACTAAAACTTTTGTGGACCTTAAAAGGTGATTTTCATTTTTTGTCTCTATAATTTTCATAATATGACATGGAAGAAATGTTATGTTAAAATTTGTGGGGAAGATACTATAAATAGTATAGTCCGTATTAGACAAAAACATTTCTAAAATCTGAAAAGAATAGGATATTTCCAAAATAAATATCTGAGAAGCCACAGGCTTTGCTGATGTCTGATGTTTGAATTTCAAGAGTGACTCAGAAAAGGAAAGTGTCTAGTCTTTATGAACATTCCCAGCCAGCCATTCAGTTGGAAAGCATTCATTGAGCACCTGCTACATTTTAGGTTTAGGACATAAATACTATAGTGATATAAATCATTATAGGACATTATTAATTACTTTCATGGATTTACATTCAACTTGAGGTAATGAATAGAAAGATGGAAGGAACGCAGGAAGAGGGGAGGGAAGAAGGAAGTAAGGAAGGGAAGTAGGTGGCCAAACAAGCTGGTGAGAAGGAGGAGAAAATAATCAAAAAAGGGGGTTAATAGATGTTTCCTGATTGGGAACTTAGAACCATCATGGCTCATTGTTTTCAGAGTACTTTTTGGTACTTCAGGTCCTCCTAAAGATTTTGCTCTGAATCAAAACAAGGAAAACATTCTTGAGATATTTCTTCCTGTCATATGTGGTTTCTCATTCCAAGATGACTGTGATGTTGCCCTTTGCAGATTGTCCCTTGCTTCCAGAAAATTCCTTGGGCCTCCTAGAAACATCCTTGCCCTGCTCCAAAAATCTACCAATATCCTGGAAAATCTGCCTACTCTCCCTCCCACAACAGTTCCTGTGCCCTGCATGCAGTCCCCCATTCCAGATTTTCCTACCATGGGCAGAGTGGGCAAGGGCAGGAAGTGAACAGCCAACACCTTCTCAACTCACCACCACTTGGGGCCCCTCATTCAATTGCCACCACCCCAGAAGTCTATACTTTTCCCTTCCAATCTTTGAGAACTGTGTGCCCCAACCTCACTACAGAAGGGCCATTTACCTTGCTGTGGTCTGGGGATAGGTGTTTTCTCACAGGTACTTTCTCAGCTCTGGCTGACATCTGGTCCTAGAACTCACTGCCTTAGCCTCCTCTCTGTCCCACTCACTGTAGGGTTGCTGGCTGGCAGTCTCCTTTCTTCCAGCAGAACCATTATGAATCTTACTAACAGACTGACATTTTACTTGTAAAGGCAAACTGACTACAAATGGAAAGAAAAATTTGAAGGCAGTGTATGATAAATGACAAACTAGTTGAATAGATTTTAAGGTGCACAAGAGTAGAAATATGTAGGAATAACCATAAATGGGGGAAGACCCTGAACTGCAAGGCTCCACTTGGGTCATGAAGGATGAATGACATTCAGATAAGTGCTTCGAAGGAGGAAAGACATTCCAGCGGCTGTGGACATCACAGGCAAAGGCAGGAAAAGGGACAAGAGAGACTATTAGCACAAACCAAGGCAGGATAGCTCCAGGTACTTTTGGGAAATGTAGGAAAGCTCATTTGTTGCAAAAAGAATCTATTCTTTATCATTCCTGGTGCTTCTTCAAGGCCATGCTCTTTCTGAAGCCTTCCCTAGAACCCACAAGCACATGGACACTGTCATATGCAACTATATTTTTTACTCATCTAGTGATACTTCACTGCATTTTAATTTGTGAACATTTTTCTCATCTCTCTTTATCTCATTACAGGCTTCATCAGGTGCTAGCACATTTTGGCCTTTGTGAAATCATTAATAATACTTGCGACCTATAATGTGCTCTAAGGTATGCATATCATTTAGCACACAGCCAAGGTAGCCATATAATCTATCTTCCAAGCTAGGACACTTTGGTGAAAGAACAGGGATCAACTAATACTCCAGGACCACAGCCATTAACCAATACTGTCCCAGTGTAATAGGATGTGTTAGTTATATTACTCAGAACAAATTTCTGTCCATGCAAGCTAAGGCCGATGATCAATTAAGGAATGCCAAAGGGTCTTCCTCAAAGTTGGTTGAGCTATCTCATGTCAGCATCTACACTGCCTCAGTATTTCTACCAAGGCAGCTGTTCTCCACTGAGTGTCCTGCTTTTCTACTCCCATAAAGGAGATATGGTCCTAAAATGCATCCCTATTCTACAAACAAACAATAAATGAATTTTTCTTAACTGTCAGAAACTGTATAAGACAGAAATAACTCATAAGTAACAAAGCATGGCCCTTTGCCTCTGAGATCTCACAGACCAGCCAAGAGTCCCTCTGTTTACTCATTCCATCATTCATTCATTCTTTAAATTATTTCACAAATATTTGTTAAGAACTTATCATACTTCTGGCCAGGTGCTAGGAAACAACTGCCCCATTTCCTGCCCTGATGGCGCTCCCACATTGCAATCTAAACAGTAAGTGATAAAAGGCCATTAATAGCTGAATTTATGAACTACAGTGTTGACCCAAAGGACAGAGGTAGCAAATGTGCTTGCATGAGTTATTGAGACTTTACAAGAGAGGAAAAAAAATGGAAAATGAAGATGTGATCACTAGGCAAAAGTGAAAAGCTTGGAGGCAGAAAATTGCAAGATCAGAGATGAAGATGGACAGTTAAGTAGGAGTCAGACACAGTGGAGCTTAGTGGCCAAGCTGACAACTTTGCATGTGGCTCATTAGGCAACCAGGGGACACTGAAGTTCAGCAACAGGGTCTATGAAGTGACAATGATGTTGGTCTCACCCAGAATAGACATGGATGAATGTTATTCTCAATGCCAAATGATCTGCTAGCTGCATTGGCCATGTCTCTGTATCCCAACCTCCTTCCTAGTGGCCTCAGCCTGGCCTCATTTGTTCTCTCTTGGGAGGCAGCCTATACCTGCACAATCTGCTTATTCAACACAAACCAAGTTTTGATCTTAGACCTAAAGCTCTGAGTTCTTGAATATAAATGGATTTTGCTTAATTCATAAGGACTACGCAAGGAATATAAATTAGGCAGTTTCCCCAGTGCTCCAAAATGACCCTGCTGCCTCACTCCAACACAGGATAATTCTGGACAAGTGTCTTGGTGACCGAGAACTCCATTTTCTGACAGTTTAGGAAAGAATTAAAACTCCATAGAGACTTCAGCTCATCTGTTGGAAATTATCTGAGCTTCTCTCTTCCTGCCCATCAGTAGAGAACAGGTGTACATTAGCAGAATTCCAAATTTATTTATTTTTCTATATGTTAATGAATCTTTTTAAAATACATTCTACTTCTTGGCAAAGACTTCATGTTCACCATTTAGGGGAAATTGAGTCCATTCAAAACTTTCTCAGTTCAGTCATGAAATTATTTTTCCTCTCCCTGTTTTTTAGTCTCAGTTTAGTATATTCACGTAGAGGCAGGACCAGCTACATAATTTGTAGCATCCAGTGCAAAATGAAGATGGGGACCTCTTCCAAAATTATTAAGAGTCTCAGGAGGACAGTACTAAAGCTAAGAACAGGGGCCTTCTAAGCACAAATGCTGGGTACTTCACAGAGCACCAGGCCACGAAGTAGGCTTTCATGCATTCATGGTATGGATGCAGGAAAGACATCTGCTTTATTCCTTCATCTTCTAAGTCCTCATCTTCCCAAGATTCAGATCAGTGGTCCAGGATGACACCTGAGAGAACATCCTCCTTGTTCCAACTCTTCATTCCAACTCTAGGTCTGTGTCAGGGCTGAGCTGTATTTAGATGCACACTGACCCACTGAGTCTTGGCCCTTACCATATTGCACAAGCAGAAGCTCTCTAAGCTTGACTAGACTTTCTGGCAACCATTCAAGTACCCATCCCCACTTCTCCTTCAGCATGCTCAGCACTTCTCCAGCTCCCCAAGTCCAAATCAGATAGGAGAACAAGTCTTCTTTCATCTTAGATCTCTAAAGCTCTCTGGTTCTACCAACTCAAACCTTCCCACTTGACCACGCTCAGCTTAGAAGAGGCTGACAATAGAGCCCCTCACAGGGATCCACATCAGTTTAAATTGTATAGCTGTCTGTCTCTTGCTATTTCATCCCTAATTTTTTGAACTATTTTTTAAGAGTCAATTTAGGCCATGGTAGCAGAGATAGTACACTGTCTTAGCAGATGGGTTCCCAGGTTAAAAAGTTCATAATTTACTTATTCTGTTTGTCTACATTCTCTTGTGGTCCCCATTTCCTAAGCAAGTGGATTCATTCGCGTATTCATTCATTCATTTGAAAATAAATCCACTAAATGGTACTAGATACTAAGTACTGTTTTTTTGTTGTTATTGTTTGTTTTTTGTTTTGGTGCTGTAAATACAGTTGGAGATAAGACAATTCCCTAGTAAGACTTATTTTCTAGATCAAGTTGTTGGCAAGCAATGACCTGTAGACAAAATCTAACCTACTGCCTGTTTTTTGTTTTTTGTTTTTTTTTGGTACTGGAGATTGAACTCAGGAGCACTCGACCACTGAGCCACATCCCCATCCCTATTTTGTGTTTTATGTAGAGACAGGGTCTCACTGAGTTGCTTAGTGCCTCGCCCTTGCTGAGGCTGGCTTTGAACTCGCGATTCTTCTGTCTCAGCCTCCCTAAGTGCTGGGATTACAGGCATACACCACTGCACCCGGCTGTACAGCTGTTTTTTTTTTTGTTTTTGTTTTGTTGTTTTTTTTTTGTGGTGGTGCTGGGGATTGAACCCAGGGCTTTGTGCATGCTAGGCAAGCACTCTACCAACTGAGCCCCCTACTGTCTGTTTTCATAAAAACAATTTTAGTGGAACATAATCACACTTACAACAATAGCTGAGCAACTACCACAGGGACTCTATTGCCCATAAAGCCTAAAATATTTTGGGGGCTCTTTCAGAATAAGTTTGCAAACCATTGTTTTAGTGAAAAAATGAAGCAGATAGTAAAGAAATTTAAAACACACACACACACACATACACACACATGAGCCCTAAGTAATTCAAACAAGTTTGGAGAATTGAGAATTATGGGGTCATTCAAATGGTGAATGATATTTTACATGGGCTGGTCAGTAATGTGTACTGTGAGAAGGGGGCATCAGAACCAAGCCCTCAGGTGAGAGAAGGAAGTTATCAGAATATGTGAAGGAACAGAGCATGCAAATATCGTGAGGAATGGACTTGGCTTATTCCATTATTCCACTTAAATTCTACATAGCAACATGTATTTGGAATGGAGGAGGGCCAAGAAGTAAGAGGAGGCCTATATGGTATAATATGACAAATTTGTATTACATTATATTTTTTGCCTTTTTCTGGAAATGATAAATGGTGGACTACAGAGGATGGAAGAGCCAGGGAAACAACCTGTGACAATTCCTGAACTTTCATCGCTTCCTTTCCCATAGTTTACACCTATGGATAGTATCTTCTCATCTTCTTGTCTGTAAACTATGTATGGAAAATACTAGATGGAAGCACTAACAGAGCAACCCAACCATCATGGCCATTATAACCTGCCCCATAAAGGAAGGACCCAGCAGCCAGTTGTTTTATCCACAATCAGTGAAAACTATGATGCCTTTTAGTGTGCTATATTGGGGAAAAGTGGGTTTGGGTGGTATGCAAATGCTTTCTTGGCTGACAAGTGATTCGCCTCTGACTCTCAATTTTCCAATATAGAAAATGAGGTTAATGATGACAGCCTTTCAGGGTTTTTATTAAGATGCACAGTGTAATGTGTGTGAAAATAACTGGCTGGTTTGTGAGTGATCACTGGGTGCCCTCCCCATCCTCACCTTTCTTCCCTTCTTAACTGTCCAGCGGCACAACATATCTCCCTTTGATCCGTAGGCTAAGTCTGGTTCCTTCTAATCACCATCAGTCTGCCTGGCATCCCCAGAGGCCACGTTGCTGGGATCCCAGGAAGGGGCGTGCTGAAGTGAGAGATGAACAGTGCCAACTCACGCACCTCAATGGGGCTCTGGAGTAGGCGATGGATTAGACTTGAGTGAAAACATTTCGCTCCTCTCTCCACAGGCTTTTCTGCCTGAGCCCACCTAGCCTGCTTTTAAACCCTGTTACAATCACTGGCCAATTTGGTTAAACTGAGGGAAAAAAGCCTTTGAACGAAATTGAGGAACTATTTCAGATGTTCTAGCACAGGGATCCTGGACTAGCAGCAGCAGCAGCAGCAGCACTTAGAAAACAGAATCGCAGGTCACCTCCCAGACCGAGGGGAATCAGAATATTCACTTCAACAAGATCCTCAGGTGATCTCCATGCATATCAAGTATGAGGACACCGGGATCATCTACCTTTTTATAGGCATCTTAGTGTCATCTCCAGAGAGTGTTTCATTTGGTCTGGTATTTTTTGAAATATTCATGGATGATTCTGATTCTTATACATAGCCAAAGTTGAGAACCACTGGTCTACGTGGGTCTTCCCATGTAACATCCCACAATGAATGCTTAACAGAGCTAGAATTAGGAATACAAACTCCAAATGCCCAATCTTAGACTCATTGCCCTGTATCCACCTGCCTGTCACTGGGAAAGAAGGTAAGGACGTATGTCCACACTTGTAACGACCTATAAATTGATCCTGACACTTTCAGAATTTGTACTTCTGCGTCACTGAATTCATCCAAATCAAACTCTCAAAAAAGGTTGTTCTGCAAAATTTTCACTCAAGTTCACAATGAAGGCAGAGGATTTTATGAAACGTCTCCACCACATTTTTTTCTCATTGAATAAATGTTGATACCCATTATTTCCTTTTAGAATATTGTACATATTAAATTAATGTTGTCGTTTCTTCTTCTAATACCCACCTTTGTCCACTAGTGTGACTTTTGGATCCAGTGCCTCTTCTATGTTCTAAATCAAAATTATACTTTTTAAAAAGCTTTTCTGTGATTTTCCTAAAGTTAAACTTTTTCTTACTGTGATCATCCCTGTTGAATCATATGAACGTCAAAGGGGAGTAGCAGAAATAGCACTCGGCAAATAATTTAGGTGCCCCATCTGTATATGTTCGGTTTATTTAGATTAAGCTGTATGACCAGCTCATGCCAATGGACTGTGAGTGGAAGTTTCCTGTCTCATTGGATGAGGCATTTAAGAGATAGTATGCTGATTCCATTTGAAAGGAAAGCTTTGAAGTTACATGTTTATATGGTGGTGTTACAAAGTTAAGAGAGCCAAATCCTTATGCCATCAAATAGGAAGGAGCCTCCACCCACCCGCATTGAAAACAGTATAAGCAAGAAATAAATCTGTTGTGCTAAGCTGTTAAAAATGGATAAAGGGGTTCTAGGTAGCAAAAGGCACCCTTATATTACCAAATAAGAAACACATGACATGAGCATTTCTCTAAAGTGAATGTACAAGTAAGTTACCTATAGATCTTTTAAAAATGTTAAAACACAACAAGTCCAGGGAGGAAATTGATATTCTGCATTCCTTCCTTACAACCTCCTGGCATATCAATTCTTCAAGTCCTTATATAATTTGAGTAGCAAGATATCTCTATTGCTCTGTATTTGCATATAATTTTTTTTCTTCATGTAGAACATAAGTTCTCTCTAACATCCTTCAGTATTCCTGCCACAAATACATTCAAAAAGTTGAGGAAGTAGGAAAAATCACAAAGTATTACCCTCTGAAATTTCTCTCCTCCACAAAACTAATCAGAAAACCTTTCTTTTAAATCAACTCTTTTTTACAGCTCTGGAAATTAACCAGAGGCTGGCAACAATCTGGGCAGCATTTATGCAAGAAAAACAGAAGAATCTCAGGAAGAACTTCATGGCCTTTTAATTTGTCCTCACTCCATTGCCCCTCTTCCACTCTATTTTAACTTTCAAAAATAACTGACCAAATTCAAAGTAAAAACCACTAGCCTGGCAACTAGTGAGGAAGCAAAGTAAGGGGAGCAAACAGAGCTGTCACTCTCTCCAAGCTTCTTTCTCAGAGAACCACCAACTGATGAACTGCAATAAAATGAAGCATATATTAAGATATTCCTGGATAAACAAGCTGAGTGTGTTTGCCAGCATTCCTGTATTGCAAGACATACTAAAGTGAGTCCTTCAAACTGAACTAAAGGGGCACTATACAGTAACCTGAGTCCACAGGAATAAAGACAAGGGGTAAAGGAAAACATAAAAGATGTGAATTTTTTTTGTAATTTTTGCTCCTATCTGATTTAAAAGACAAGACAATTGCAAAAACCAATAATATGCATTGGACACAAAATGAATACAAAAATCAATTGAATTTCTATGCAATAGATGAATAATCTGAAGATGAAATTAAGAAAATAATTCCAATTTGCAGTATCACCAAAGAGAATAGCTGGAATAATTAATTAAACAAAAAAGTATGAGACTTGCAAGTGAATAACTTGATGAACGTGTTGAAATAAATTAAAGATCTACATCATAATGGGAAAACAATTTTTTTAAAAAGTTATTGTATTTTTTAGACCTTTATTTTATCAATACCCCAAAATCAAATGCATTTCTATACATCAGTGATGAATACTCTCAAAGAGAATTTAGGAAAACTACTCCATTCAAAATAGCCTCAAAAAAATAAAAAATACGTGGGAATCAATCTAACAAGAGAGTTGAAAGACCTCTACAATGAAAACCACAGAACACTAAAGAAATTGAAGAGGACCTTAAAAGATGGAAAGATCTCCCATGCTCTTGGATAGGTAGAATCAATATTGTCAAAATGGCCAAAGTACCCAAAGCGCTATACAGATTCAATGAAATTCCAATTAAAATCCCAACATCATTCCTTACAGAAATAGAAAAAGAATTTGGAAAAATAGGAGATCCAGAATAGCCAAAGCAATCCTTAGCAAAAAGAGTGAAACAGGAAGCATCACAATACCAGACCTTAAACTATACTACAAAGCTATAGTAACAAAAACAGTACAGTATTGGCACCAAAATAGACATGGAGACCAATGGTACAAAATAGAAGACAGAAACAAACCCACATAAATAACAGTTATCTCATACTAGACAAAGTCACCAAAAACATACATTGGAGGAAAGATAGCCTCTTTGACAAGTGGTGCTGGGAACACTGAAAATCCATATGCAGCAAAATGATACTAAATCCCTATCTCTCACCATGAACAAAACTCAACTCAAGGTGGATCCAGAACCTAGGAATTAGACCAGAGACCCTGTGCCTAATAGAGAAAAAAGTAGGCCCAAATCTTTATCATGTCAAATTAGGCCCTGACTTTCTTAACAAGACTCCTAAAGTGCAAGAAATAAAATCAAGAATCAATAAATGGGATGGATAAAAACTAAAAAGTTTCTTCTCAGCAAAAGAAACAATGAGGTGAACAGAGAGCCTACATTTTGGGAGCAAATTTTTGCCACACACATGTCAGATAGAGCACTGATCTCCAGGATATATAAAGAACTTAAAAAACTTAACACCAAAAAAACAAACAACCCAATTAATAAATGGGCTAAGGAGCTGAACAGACACTTCTCAGAAGAAGAAATACAATTGATCAACAAATATATGAAAAAATGTTCAACATCTCTAGTAATTACAGAAATGCAAATTAAAACTAATATTTCATCTCACCCCAGTAAGAATGGCAGTTATCAAGAATACAAACAACAATGAGTGCGGGTGAGGATATGGGGGAAAAGGCACACTCATACATTGCTGGTGGGACTGCAAATTGGGCAACCAATCTGGAAAGCAGTATGGAAATTCCTTAGAAAACTTAGATTGGAACCACCATTTGACCCAGCTATTCCAGTCCTTGGTCTATACCCTAAATACTTAAAGACAGAATACTACAGTAACGCAGCCACTTCAATATTTATAGCAGCACAATTCATAATTGCTAAACCGTGGAAGCAACCTAGATGCCCTTCAATAGATGAATGGGTAAAGAAACTGTCTTATAAAAACACAATGGAATATTACTCAGCATTAAAAGAGAGTGATATCATTGCATTTGCAGGTAAATGGGTGGAGTTGGAGAATATCATGCTAAGTGAAGTAAGCCAATCCCAGAAAACCAAAGGCTGAATGTTTTCTCTGATTAGTGGATAATGGGGGTGGGAGTGGGGAGCATGGGGAAAATGGAGGAACTTTGCATAGGACAAAGGTGAGGCAGGGAAAAGGAGGGTGCATGGGAGTAGGAAGGATGGCAGAATGAGATGGACATAGTTACCCTAGGTATATGTATGAAGACACAAATGGTGTGACTCTACTTTGTGTACAACCAGAGAAAAATTGTTTACTGTGAATTGAAATGCATTCATTGCTGTTAAAAAATTTAAAAATAATAACATTTTATTTTTTATAACTTTATTTTATTTCTTTATACGTATGTGGTGCTGAGGATGGAACCCAGTGTCTCACGCATGCTGGGTAAGTGCTCTACCACTGAGATACAACCCCAGCCCTGGGAAGACATTATTGTTAATGTACAGTTATGTCCAAATAGATCTACAGATCAACTCAATCTCTATCAAAATCCCTGTCTAACCTTTTTGTAGATATTGACAATCTGATCCTGAAAATAATGTGAATTCCATGACTTCAAACAATCTAGAAAAAGTAAAGCAAAGTTGGTTGATGTACATCCCATTTTTAAAATATGGTACAAAGTTAAAATCTACATTAGTTATTGGACACATACAAATCTAAATCAACAGTGGTATTCCAATTCAGATCCACCCTGATGGTTATAATAATTTAAAAAGATAATAAAGGAGTCATGGTGAAGATGTTGTAAAACTGGAGCCCTCATATATTGCTGGTAAAAATGTAAATGGGCAGATAATGGTAGCTCCTCAAAAAGTAAAACAGAGTTACCAAATGTCCACAATCACCTTCTGGACCCATCTAAGAGAATTAAGCATGTTCTTGCACAGAAATTTGTATGCAAGTGTTTGTAAGTGTTCATATAAGCATTGCTACTCCAAAAATGGAAGTTACTCCATGCCTATCAATTGATAAATGGCTAAACAAAATGTAGTGCATCTATAGAAATAAATATCATTCAGCCACACCATGACCCAGATAAACCCTTAAAATATGCTGAGTGAGAGAAGTCAAACAAAAGTGGTCACATATTCTGTTACTTCACTTGTATAAAATGTCCAGTATAGTAAATCAATAGAAGCAGAATGTAGATTAGTAGTTATCAAGGTCTAGGAGAAAGAATTAGTCATCACTAGCAGTGAGTACAGAGCTGGTTTTTGAGGTGGTGAAATTACTCTGGAATTAAGTTGGTGACATTGCACAACATTGTGACTATATCAAAAAACACAGGGTTATGCACTACAAAGAGGAAATATTTGTGGCATGTGATTTAAGTTTCCATTAAATTATAAAAAGGAACCAAATGAAAATTTTTGAGTTGAGAAGTACAATAACTGAATAAAATAAAAACAAAATACAGGCAGATAAAATTAAGAGCAAATGGGAGGAGGAGGAAGCAAAAAGAGAGAGCAATGTGTTGGGCACTACATCAGTCTTGATTTTCAGATTTTTCAAAATATGCTATCTCCTCTACCAAAGACATTTTTGTACTCTGATCTGCCCTTCAGAAACACAACTCTTAAGCTAAAAACTTGACTCCAATATGAAGCATTCCTGCCACTCCAGACATTTATTCTGTCATTTTCCTGCATTGTCACAGCTCCTAATACAAGCTTCATATGCATTTTCATTTTTATGAATTAATAGAGACATAATTTATAGCTAGTTAAATACTCAAATCCTAAGCATAGAGCTCCATGAACTGTTTTCAGTCATACAACTATACTCAGATCAAGATATGAAAGATTGCTGCATGCCCAGAAGTCTGCTCATACCATTCCCAGTTAGGTAATCCAAAATAATCACTTCTCTGACTTCTCTTTGCATAGATCAGTTTTGCTTTTTTTGACATTCATGTACATGAAATTATAAATCATATGTTCTTTCATGTCTGAATTCTTCCATCGATGTTTTGTTTGTGAAATTCATCCTAGTATTTGACTTGTATAGCAGTCTTTTGTTCTTTTCTCATTGTTATATAGTATTCTATTGCATGACTATACCATAATTTATTTATTCATTCAAATGTTGATAGATTTTCCTGTTTGTTTTCCTTTGGGTACTATTATGAATATAGTTTCTAGGAACTTTCCTAATGTGCCTTTTAGAAGACATGCATAGTGGGTATAAACTCTGGAGTAAAAGTGTTAGGTTAGAGTACATAAATATGTTCTGTTATGGTAGATACTGAGAAGTCATTTTTCAAATTGGTTGTCTTGTACTGCAACCCCAAAATAATTCATTAAAACGTGGAGCTGTGTTTTGTCTTTCTATATGTCTATCACCCCACTACACTATCCTGTTGCACCCTGAAGGAATGAGCTAAAATTTTACCTCCATCTTGGTAGTATACTGTATGACATGAAGGAGATAGAAATGATGCCAGAAGTGTCCTATTTCAGGAACCATTAAATCTTTCTTGCAAAGAGTAACTAGTAAATATTTTGTAAGATTCACCATTCACCTGTCTGTGTCATAATCACAGAAATTGCCATTATAACATTACAACAGCCATAACACAGTATAACAGCTCATGAGCACCTTGTGTACCAATAAAACTTTATTCATAAAAACAAGAAGCAAATCAGATTTGGCTTGTGGTCCATAGTTTATCAGGCCCTGCAGTCCTTGATTCTGCCCCATCATTCTCTGGCCCCATCTCTCACCACTGCCCATTTGGCTCACTGCAGTAGAGTCACACTGGCCTTCAGACATAACCACCCTGGGTGTCCTCATTGTCAGACTGGCTACCTGGTGACCACCTCACCTCATCAGTTTTGTAATCAAACGTCACCTTTTGAGGGCTACGACTTCATCTTCCTTCCACAATGTAGTTTTTTCTGTAGCATTTATTATCATATAATGTTCTATGTATTTGACTATTTTGTATCTTATTTATCCCCATCACCACCCACTCCACACATACCCACATGCAACAACAGGGATTTCTGACTTCTTTTTATGTCAATGATGTACCCCCAGCACCTGGAACGGCGTTTAGCACATCCATGCCTGATATCCATGTACTGAATGCACAAGGGGGCAGGTACCTTCTCACCCCAGGGTTTATACTAAGGACACACAGTACCACAATGCTCACTTTGATCAGTGTGGCTGCCATGGGACCCACTGCTCCCACCACAGCTGTGCGGTCACGAACCTGGGCATCCTATTAGCAGAGCCCAGGGACTGAGAAATGGTCTCTGCCACACAGGACAGGCTGAATGGAAGGGGTCAACGAGAGGCAAGTTGGCCACCACAATTAAATGCAGATTTCTACAGGTTATTATGCAACAATATAGTACTTATATCCAAATGGAATGGCCATGTGACTTGCCAGGCAAGACCTCAATAATTATGTCTTCATGCTGTAATTATGTGGCACCACCAAATTACAAAAATTAACGGTGGGAAACAATAGAGCTGCTAATGAAACCTTGTTTTCAATTTGAGGTCTTCTTTCTATGCAGGTTAGAGTGCTTTCAATGGTTCCACAACAGTCCTCTCCTGGAGGGAAAGAGGCTGGGGAAGTTTAATCCCCATTTAGTGGGAAGGGAAGTTGAATGATGGGGTTAACACAGCTGCTTTCAGACCACACAATTTCATTGATTGAGCAAAGTTAGGAGTAAAACTCTAGTCAATTATTCTTTCCACCCCTCCACTCCTCCTGGGGAAAGCCAACTGTCCTAATCCTCAGAGGCTTCAGCAGGAAGAAAGGTTCCAGGCTTTGAAAACCTCTCCATGGTGTCCTTTTAATTACTCCTTTATAGAACAAGCAAGCCAGTGAGAAAGCTCTCCGCTTACAGATGTGACCCTTTCATCCACCCTGGAGTACTTAAAAGCACCAAATGCACCCCCAGAAAGAACTGTGGGTTGTGTCAGCCTCTGCTCTTCTCTCCTCCCCTCCCCTTGTGATCTCAGCCACACAGACCCTCACAATAACTACTCTCTGCTCCATTCAGGTGGAAGAGCTGGAGATGCACTTCTGGAAAAGGAGATAGAATAACATTTATTGGACAGATTCAATGCTTCAGGCTTTGAGCTAAATTCTTTTTAGTGCATCTTATGTTTAGCATTGCTTGGACAGAATTGTTGCCCTTATTGGTGGGAAGTAGGGAAGTTGAGACTCAGAGAAGTTCAAAAATCATCCACTATCCTATGGCAGGGCAGAAGATGACTAAGATTAAGAAATTATCTTAATCTAGAACACCATGGTCATCATGTATTTTCAGTTCTAACCAGAAATAATTCCCAGGTGAACCACCATCTTCTTAGGGAAAGTTGCCACTAATGCCAAAAAACATATGAACGCCATGATAATTTCTTAATAATAGTATTAAATCACTATCACAATTTTTACATATTTATTTAAGCTGTTTCAGTGAGATATAATATGCATGCCATAAAGTTCATCATCTAAAATCAATGGTTTTTAGTATGAACACAGACATGTGCAACCATGACCATTATCTAAGCTTAGAATTCTCTCACCATTCAAAAGAAACCGTGAGCCCATTTTCCAGTCCCTCACTATTCTCCCCAAAATCCTCAGACTAGAGTATCACTATACGCACATATAAATATATATATATATTAAACACAACACACACAAACACACTTGTGAAATGACCAGAATAGGTGCATATATATATATGGAGAGACATTTATCAACTACCCAATGCTCTTATATTTCAAACCATATATATATATATATATATGGTTTGCCTATTCTGGCCATTTCATATAAATGACTCATACAATATGTATTGTGTCTGGCTTCTTTAATTTAGTGTAAAGTTTTCCATGTTCATCTACATGACATATGTGAGGACTTCATTGCATTTTATTCCCAAATAATATTTCACTGTATGGATATACCACACTTAGTTTATCCATTCATCAGTAAATGGACATTTTGGTTATTATCATTTTTGGTCATTGCAAATAGCACTGCTCTGAACATTTTTAAATTTGTCTGGACCTACTTTTCACCTTTTGAGAAACTACCAGAGTGTTTTCCAGAAGGGCTGCATCATTGTACATACCCATCAGCAATGTACGAGGGTTTCAACTTTTCCACAACCTCACCAACACTTGTTATTGTCTACCTTTTGTATTACAGGCATCCTAATGAATGAAGCATAATCTCACTATGGTTTTGATATGCATTTTCCCAAGCCTAATGGTGCTGATTATCTTTCAGTGTACTTACTGGTTATTTTTATATTTTTCTTAGAGAAATGTCTATTCAAACCAATTGCTCATTTTTAATCAGATTACCTTTTTATTATTGAGTTGTAAGACTTCTAAAAATATATATTCTGGATCTAAGTCTCTTATTCCCTTATGTGGTTTATAAATATGCTACTCAAATCTCTGGGTTGTGTTTCACTTTTGATTTTTTTATCAGTGCATTGTAATTATGTATGATACTGAGGTTCATTGTGACATATTCACACATGCACATGACATATTTTGCTCCATTTTTGTCCCAAGGGCTTTCCCTTTCCCTCCCCTCTTCCCTTTCCTTACCATATCCTCTACTCTACTTGTCTCTTTTCTACTTATTTTTTTTATTAACTAATGCATTACAATTTTATCCATAAAACTGTGGTTCTTTGTGCTACATTTATACATGCATATAGCATAATTGGGTCAATTTTATTCTCCACTACCTCCCCTTTGCTTCCCTTTCTCCCTTCTCCTTGATTCCTTTCTTTACTCAATTGTTTAATAATACCCTCTGACATAAAGAATTCTATTTCTGATAAAGTCTAATTTATCTAATTTTTTTCTTACTTGAACTTTTGTTGTTTTATCTAAGAAATTATTGGCTAATCCAAATCACACTCACTCTGCTTTTTCTTCTAAGAGTTGTATAATTTAGTTATAACATAAAGTTTTTACCTATTTGGAGTCAACTCTCTTGCATCATGTGAGATAGGGTTTAAGTTCAGTCAGTTTCATGTGGATATCTAGCTGTCTCAATGCTTGTTATTGGAGACTGCTCTTTCCCCATTGTGATAGACTTATTTTTAAAAAATGGGTATATTTCTGGATTATCAATCCTATTCCATTGATCTCTATCTTTATGCCATCATACTATTTTGGTTACTGAAATAACTATATGTAGGGTCTCCAGGTTTGTTCTTCATCAAGATGTGTTGGCTATTTTAATAATGATGCAATTTCAGATGGATTTTAGATTTTTTGAATCTATTTGATAATTTCTACAAAAAAGTTGGTATTTTGATAGGAATTTCATCAATTTTTAGAACACTTTGGGGAATAAAATCATGCTGGCATTATTGAATCTTCTTACCCATGAGCATAGGATTGCTCTCCATCTATTTATATCATTTTCACAATACTTTATGGTTTTCCAGTGTATAACTCACATATTCTGTTAAATTATTACTAAACATTTTATCACTTTAGATGTTATTGTAAAACTGGAATTGCTTTCTTAATTTCACTTTTAGATTGCTCATTTCTAGTATATAGAAACGCCATTGATGTTTTTCTACATTGATATTCATCCTGTAACCTTGTTGGACTTATTTATAAGGTCACATATTTTCATATTGATTTTTGTTTAAAAATTACTTTGACATTCTTCATCTCATTTAAAGTTAGACCTGTGGAGAAACATATATCAACTACCCAATGCTCTTATATTTCAAACAAAGAATCTGACACCAAAGAGGGGAACTATGTGGCCCAAAGGCAAACAGTAACTGAGCAGAGACTTAACAGTACATCTCAGAGGCATGAGACCTAATGATCCTGTCTAAAGTGGACAGTCTGAGGACAAATCCTGGGAGCAAAGAGAGGAAGAAGGGACCCAAGCAAAGGAGACTGAGAAATGACAGTCAAAGACAAAGAACCAGAACAGAGCTATTTCTGCCGAGGAATAGCAGGATTGCAAGACATGGGATCCAAGGAGCTGAGCTGAGGTATTATCCTGAGCACCTTGGCACTTATCTTTCCACAGCACTCATTTCTTTATGAACAAATAAGACATACTGTTTTTTCTAAAAGAAGACCAGGAAGAGTACATGAGATTTTGCCCAATAAAGCACCGTGTGAAGAACAAAGGGTTCAACAAATTCAAATCATTATTACTTTGATGATTATTATATGATTAACTAACAACTTGTTACCTGAAGAATAGCTATGGCATATTAATGTCATGACAGTGGTATCTAGAGATCTCAGGAGAAAAAATATGGACTAGTGGTGGGCCACAGTCAGAAAAGGATTAATGAACAGATGGACAATGTTAAACTTACTATGCTTTTGAGATGTTTCAGGGTAAAGGAATGGGAGGGACCAAACAGACACATAAGGAGTTTCCCTCGTTGAGGAAGTTGGTCTGTCTCTTTCTGGATTAGAGGGGCCGACATGAGAAGCTTTGGGAGCAAAATAGAAGGAGTCAAGGAAGAGAAGGAGAGATGGCTAGAGGAGAAAAGAAACAAGAGCTAAAGAAGGAGGATGAAGAGATGAAGAAACACTACTGTGAATAAAGACAAATATATTTTATTCAACTTGGCCAAGCACTGTGCTAAGATGGTTCACATTCACCCACATTAACACAAAACACAAATGATGCTAAGCACAGTTAGAGGCAGCAAAAAGAGGCAAGTGAAGCTACGGAAGAATGAAGATCTGGAGAGACCGGTCTCTAAATAATGTGGATCCATTCACATGCTTCTGACTTTTAACTGGTGGAAACCCTTCACAGGCATGTTCCAGACCAGGCACACTGCTAAGTCCCAATTTTTGGTCCAAGAGGTTCACAGCTCATTGTCTGTCATCTCCAGTCCCACTTCCTCCCTGGAATTTGAACTTGGCTTCTGGGGTTTGCACCTTGGAGCTCTCTAGGATGTGAGTTGCCCTGGGTTTTCCTTTTCCTCACTGCTGTGGAAAGCCATCCCATCGAGAACCATATTTCAGCATCACCATCACCACCTCCAGTCGAGTCCAGCAATTTTAACCTTCGCAAACCAATAAGAGGAAATACAAACATAGTTGAGGGTATACCTAAAATTGGGTTTTAATTCTTAACTGCAAAGTAAGAATTCTTATTTTCTACTTTAAATCCTTTCACCAACATCACCCTGTTTCCTCCTCTAACCCTGCTCCACTCCTGGTAACCACTGTTTTATTCTTTATCTCTGCATATTTGATTTTTTTGTTTGGTTTCATCATGGATATGTTAATTTGTTTCACTGTAGTATCCACTTTAGTATCTATATGTATCTCATAACATCATACTATCTTTGTTAAATACACACAAAAACATTTATTTAAAAAATAAATATCTTTAATGAATGGATTGATAACTCAAATAACAAGTAACTTTAATGTGAAAAGAGGGTAATGTGGAGGTTGAGGCAAACCACATCACTCAGGCCTTGCGTCCCTGGGTGGGGCAGATGGCAGCCTCTACTCAGCTCCAACCAATTATTGCCATAAGAAAATGTAGGTGAATCCCTTCAAGAGGGAAGATTTCTAATTTTTCTAAAAATACAGAAATTTAATATTTTTAAAATGCAAATTCCCCCAATCTTTAAATGTAAGCATCTAATTGGAAGAATCTTAAATATTGTATAAGCCAAACACATCATGTTTGCAAATCATACTTGGCTCTTCAGCTATCAGTTTTTACTCTATGCCCCAATTCTCTCATTAGCAGTATCTATGGGATCTGAGTTCCAGGAGAAAATGTTACTCAGTGCCTTCCTGGTAGGCAACTACATCAAGCTGGCCTTCACTCTGAAGCAAGGACAGCCAGGTATGACCTGCAGGCCAGATGAGGTCCATGAACTGAATCCATAAGGTGATCTATTTTTATAAATAAAGTTTTATTGGAATACTCCCATGCTCCTTTATTTCCCTGTTGTCTATGGCTGCTTTCCCACTACAGCAGCAGACTTGGGTAGTTACACAGAAAAGGTAAAGTCCACAAAAAACTAAAATATTTCCCATCTAGCTCTTTATGGAAAACATTTGCTGATACAGGTTCTAAGGAAAAGGAAGTGCACAACAGACACAAGAGTTGCACACTGTTCTTCTTTGAAGAGGCCTCCTGGAGTTGTGGGATGTGGTGGCCAGGATGAATATGCTTTTCCCTCATTTCATGGAGCTCTTCAACACCAAAGGAAAAGCAAAATAGAAGGAGGCAAGAAGGAGAGGGATAGATGGCTGAAAACAACTCTTAGATTGAAAATAACAGGGAGTTGGAGATAGGAGGCCTCATTAACAACTCTGTGACCTTGCACAAGTCACTTAACCTCTCTAAATTCCAGAAAGAAAATCTGCACAAGGGGGAAGGATTCCCAAACTTCTGGGTTTTCCCAAGGATTAGGTTGGATTTGTATACAAAGTATTCAAATGCAGTTTTTGCTACATATTAAATGCTTAATTAACATCATTACACTTTTTAAAATATTTTTTAGTTGTCAATGGACCTTCATTTATTTATATGTGGTACTGAGAATCAAACCTAGAACCTCACATATGCTAAGCAAGCGCCCTACCACTGAGCCACAAACCCAGCCCCGATATCAGTTACATTTTAAAAGCTCTTTGAATACTGAAAACACAAGCATCTATCTAGAATAGAGTTGGAGCACTGCAAATTGTTGAAGAAGACCAAGTATATTAATTCTGCTCATAAAGATCGATCATTAGAAGGTGTTCTTCAACTTTGTGACATGGTTGATGGTGATTGGCATATATGTTTGCTGGCCTCCTCATGTTTACACTCCTCCTCATGTCTGTTCCTTACCAAGTTCAACTTGTTGAATGTACCTAAGAGTCTACTGTAAACAATTTGGTCTCTCTCTGTCTCTCCCCCTACCCAAGAAAATTTACAATTTTGAAAATGAGTCTCAGGGCATCATTATGCTCCTGTCTCAGGTAAAGATGTGTCATACATTTCCTAAAACTTAATTTGCGAAGGTATTGGGGAAGAGATATTTCCCATTTGGTTAACACCAAGAATGAACCAGGGAAGTTAAGTGAAATGGTCACAGATGGGAGAATCCAGAAGTGAAATGAAAGAATGAAATTCAGCAGTTAATGAATGAAAGCCACCACAAGGTCAGAAATTCTATCCTCAGCTTCCACTAAGATTGCACGGCCTCACTTTCTCTGAGGCTTTAAATTGTATACTCAATTCATTGAATGAATGGGCCAGCAGTGTGGCCAGAAACAAGCTATCTTTGGCCCCGGGTCTGATGAGAGTCCATAACACCAGTTTTGTGAGACAGTATTCTTATCTGAAAGGGATTCAACCAGGATAAATTCTGCAAAAGACATAACTGAACTTCCTGGTGCTCTCTACGACTCTCACTTCCTCTCCTACTGAATTTATCCCCGCATTTGGCAACACTGGTTTTATTTCCCCTATGCAAATGGCCTGCTTGCTCTCTCTCACATCCAGGATTAAGAACTCAAGGGGTTCTTATTATAATTAAAACCTAAAATTATTTATGCAGTCTCATGAATGTCCCATTCTCAGCTTAGACTTCACCCATTGTTTGAATCAATGCAAAGCTAAGAGGCCACTGGTCACTACAGAGGCACTAAACCTTCAAAAGCTGGCCTTTGCCATGTTAATCTTTCATCAACCAAGCTCGGAACATGTCATTTCCCCAAGCAGACAATATTCATGTCAGCCTTTGTCTATAAGAGTGTATCTCCCCTGCTTCCATTCTTTTTTTTTTTTT
>PVHX01015158.1:0-47811 GCA_004024805.1 Geosciurus inauris
CCCTATATTTACTATTTTCTTCCTAAACATACATATCTGATTAAAGTTTAATTTATAAATTAGGCACAGACATTAACAAGAATAACAATGATAGAATAATTTTTAACAATATACTGTAATAAAAGCTTTGTGAATGTGTTGTCTGCCTCTTTCTCTCTCTCAAAATTTCTAATTGTTTAGTGATGTTTTCACACCTCAGTTGACCTCAGATAACTGCAAACCATGAAAAGCAAGGCATGGAGAAGAGGGGTACTGGATCTCACTTAAGTAAGACAATGTAATTTGCCTACATCCACCCTGTGAATCTGAAGGATACAGGTCAGGATAACCTTGCAGAAAGCTTCTCCTCAAATAACAGCAGGCTCAACTCAACTGTCACCACAGCTCCAGGGAAGAGAGAAATAGGCCTTCCTTTTGAATAACATCCTGCAGAAGAAGGGGGCAAGCCTTCCTCTCTTCCCTGGGAATACTCAGGGCAGCCCTGCCTGACTCGGAGGACCCTAAGGCTCTGCCTGTGAATCCTTAACATGGCCAAGTCAGTTCAGGGATAGAGCCTTCTCTCTAAAAGACAAGCAAGTTAGAAGTTCCTTCTCTTCTTGGCAGTTTTCTTTTTAAATGACTATGGATATACAAATTATTAATTGAGTTCACCTTCCCTCCTTGTACACATTTCCAAGGAAAACAGTGAACTTTTAAATTAATAGGAAAAAAATTTAACAAATGGAGAACTTAGTAACAAGAATAAAAATGCTAATGGTCATGGCAAGGGAAAACTGTGTTATGAGTAAAATTTAATAAATGAGCAATACATTCTGTGATCACAAGAGAATTGATTAGGCTCATCTGATTATATCAAAAATAATGATTACATTTGCTTTTTCCACTCTTTTAATCAAGAGTTTTGATAATATCTTTCAGAAAAACATTTCATTTCCTACTAAAACAGAGATGGCAAAAACAAATGTTAACACCTGGGTAAAAGCTATAATGTACTGATGGAGTTTTCTGGTTGGTCAGAAGTTAAGAGACACGGCTCAGGGGCCCTGTTTGCAAAGATCCTATAACCAGCCCCTTCTTGCTCCTAAGAGCTGTACGGACAGTGAGCACAGAATGAACAGACAGCACCGAAAGTCATATGTTTAACAAAACAGTCTTCTAACTTCAAGGTGAAGACTCACTTAGGAGGGAAAGTGGAGAAAGTTAGGAGAAGGCATACTCTGAAAAAGAAAATATGTGCAGGCAGGAAGTCATGCAGCAAGGCAAATCACTTGCACGGGCACTGTTTTTTGTTGTCTCAAGGAGAGAGGCATATGTTATGACCACAGGACCCAGCCAACGTGTGTCATTTGGAATCAGGTTGCTATTTTCTGTGATCTCTGTACAGTGTAGTCAATTTATGTGATCTATTACAGCCTTGCTTTCTAGACAGGGATTGATAACCGTGGAGGGACACTCAAATGCAGAGTGTGGAAAATGTAAGAATAACATGCCTTGGGAAACCATGAAAACAAACACCAACTGCAGGCTATTTTCTTTTTTGTTTAGAAGGGATTTTGATCGAAATTTAAAATAGGCCACGCCAAGTGCATGCTTTTTGCTTTATATGTGAAACCAGCTGGGACCCGCTGTCAAGAGTCTGCAGTGGGAGCTGGGGTGTGTGGATCATGGATGGTGCGAATGTGAACTCCAGCTCACAGGTGACCTCTGGAGTTAGATTTCAATGCTCTACATAAACTAACATGATCACAGAAATTCACTAGCCTACATATTCTACATTAGCATGACTTTAATTAAAGGATTGCAAAGTATGTGTTAGAATCTGTCCTGAGAAATATCTCCATTAGAGAGTTTACACATGAGAGGAACATATTTTTATTCCTCTATTCTTAATTCTTACTTCTAACTGATTCCTTCCATTGTTACAAGAGGAAATACAGGATCCCAGCTCCTGTAGGGCTGCATATAGGGAAATGGAATGCCAGAATCCAAACAGCTGGGGCAGAGCCTGAGGACCACCTTTGACAACATGCCTCTCCTTAAGACAGTAACACACACCTTGCATGCCCATCACAAAGGAAGAGACAATAAGCAACAAATGCAGAAACTTATATAGTAGGTTAGCCATTAAACACTTTACAAAAGCAGAGGGTGAGCAGGGCCAGTTTCCATAAGAAAGATCTGAACAAAGAGGTGAGAGAGGGTCAGCCACCTGGATGCCTGGGTCATGCACCATGACAGAGGTGACAAAGCCCAGTCATGAGGCGGGGGAGAGGCAAGAAAAGGACAGATGTTTTGGTTTCATCTTTCATCATTGTTTTCTAGCACAAAATAGGGACTCATTTCATGTTCACTGAATGAATTTAAGGTCCCAAACACAAAACTATAAATGTTTAATTTATAGACCAGAGCTTCTTAAATAACAGCATGCAAAATGTATTGGCAGAAAGCACATTTTTCTGAGAGGAGCTATTTATCAGATGTCAAATTTTCCTTCTTTCTTTTCTTTTCTTTTTTAAATTTTTTCCTTCCCCCCACCAAAAAAAGTTAAACTTTACAGTTTTATTTCTAGAAATATGCATACAAGGAAAAGAGAAAAGTGAATAAAATTGCATAGGAGGTACCTCTCAGAGTTTGTGTGTGTGCATGTGGTACCAGGGATTGAATCCAGGGCCTATGCATGCTAGGCAAGTGCTCTACCACTGACCTATACCTGTAGACCCTGAGTCTACTTCTGACCAGAGTCCAGTGACAACTTTCTTTTAAAAAAAGAATATAAGCCGGGCGCAGTGGCACAAGCCTGTAATCCCAGCACTTAGGGAGGCTGAGACAGGAGAATCGCAAGTTCAAAGCCAGCCTCAGCAACAGTGAGGCACTAAGCAACTCAAGGAGACCCTGTTTCTACATAAAACACAAAGTAGTGCTGAGGATGTGGCTCAGTGGTTGAGTGCTCCTGAGTTCAATCTCCAGTACCAAAAACAAAAACAAAAACAAAAAACCAGAATATAGCCAAGCATGGTGGTGTGCATGCCCATAGTTGCAGCTACTAGGGAGGCTGAGGCAGGAGGATCATTTGAGACCAGTCTGTACAACATACTGAGACCCCATGTCCAAAAAAAAAAAGGAAAGTAAAAAAGAGGGGGTAGGAAAAGGCTTGGCTACATACAAGAAACAAGTGATTAGCTGCATACTGGTCTGATACCCTCAATCTTACCTCAGGTCCTGTTAAAGACTATGCCAGTGGTCTACATGAGAAAACTAAATATGGTTCTTAGACCTAATGGGGGTAATCTAAATGAAATAAAGACAGTCAAACGTGAAAAAACAGGCTAAATCAGGTGGAGAGATTTAAAAAAAAAAAAAAAAGAACTAAAAAATTCAATTACTATAAGAGAAGAAAAGAACTCTCCCTTCTTGCCATCACACAGTTTTTCACTACAAAAGCTTTTCAAATAAATATGCACTTAGGCAAAAGAAACCGGAGCTTCACAGGTTCCAACACATAAAATTTGTCCTTACAACTACTATCCATATCAATTTAACATGCAACTCATGGAGGTTATTGAATTCTCACTTCATAGGAATCATATTTAAATGAGAATATGAGACTAACATTTCTAGAAAATCTAATGTTTAGTATAATACTCTCCACATAACCCACTTACACTGCCTTTCCAACCTTTCAGTTATTCCTAATTTCTCATTTATATTCAGGCTTTAATAATTTCATGCACATTATCATGGATCTCTTTCTTGAATTCTGCTAAAAATTTTCATTTTACTCTATCTTTCCATGTATTAAAAAGAAAAATGAAAAAGCTTTTAAAAATATCAATTGTTACCACACAAGAAAATAAGCATTATAAAATAGTTTAGCTCCTAAAAAAAGAAATTCATTTTTCTTTTAAAAAAGACTTGCTTTTCTGAATATTATATCTAAATAAACTTATACCTAATGGCAGTATCAAATGCAATTTTGTTTAGAAACTATTTTTACAAAATCTTTTTGTCACCAATCTTGACAAGATACCCTTATTCAACCTTTTAAATCATCTTTTCTGATTCAACTGAGATATTTTTAAGACTCTGCAATCATTTGTATTTGGGGAAATATTAAATCAATTTTTTCCTTTGGGATGAGCCTACATAAAGAAGTGTTTCTAACTTACAAAAATAAAAAGTCAAATTAAAATCATGTAATTGGGTAGAGAAATACAATTATGTATTTGTCTTCACTCTGCTAAGTGAAACTGCAAGAAATGCAATGGTTGACAAAATTACACATATAGGTGCAGATTCAAGGTTTTCTGATTCACCTGCAAAGAAAATGTAACTTTTGCCTTTTTAATTTTATAGTAAAAGATATTGTTTGAGTAGTATTATAAAGTATAGTATAACATTTGTAAAATAAGTATCCTTTTTGGATCTAGTGGGGGAGAAAAAAAATTCTTTGTCTTTCACACAATACTATTACCCAATGCTAAAAGGCAGCTCTTCTTCTCCTTGTATTCTGCATCTTTATTCTCATTATCTCATTCATTTGTGTAAGAATAAGCAAACATTAAAGAAAGCATAACAAATTAAGTAGTATCAGAATTGCTTCCAGAAATCTCCTGGGATGCCACAATCAGCTCTACTCAATATGTAACCAAGCAAGTCAGCTTCACCTGTTTTATATGTACCTTCCCATGACTTTCTTAGTCTCAGAGATTTAAAAAACAAAAAAGCTTGAGGTTTACTAGTGAGAAACCAGTATTTGACAAAGCTGATAACAGCAAAGCTGAGCAAAGGCTTATCTCAATGAGAAACTGAACAGAAGAAAATCCTAGAATGAACAGCTGTGCACCAAACTCAAGTGTGGACCATCTCCAATAAATAGTGAGTTTTGAATCAAGGAGGTTTCTATTTAAGAAAAGTATCCAGTGAATTTTGTTTTCCCCTCACCAGGGCCAAGCAGACTCTAGGCATTAATGCTACAAGTGATGTGCACAAGGGAGGAAAACCCCTAACGTTTATGTTAACTCCAAGGACTGGTGTTTGGCTTAAGACACAGTGTTCTGAGACAGGGAACTGAGAGGCAGATACAGGGTTAGAAAAACAATGGTCTTTTCTCTGCTGAGTTCTGTGGTCATTTTACAACTTACATTCTTCCATGTAAATCATATTAATGTTATATATACTTACATTCAACTTACTGTCTACTTTTTCAAAGTGATTATTTAGATAACATAACATTGATTACAAGTAGTATTTAATTCAATGGCAACTTTAAAACGGTGCTTACAGATAGATACTCACTGAACAGGTATCAGATATCATCTCCCTATTTTTATAACAACTCCTAACCTCACAGACAAAAACTTCTAGCCATGTCATGACTTACAAGCTTCTTGTATATATCATATATCAATTCAGATAAAGTTACCATGACTACTTCTGCCCAGAGCATAGCAGCCTAGCCCAAACCTAAGACTTTGCAAAAAAAGAGGAAGAAAGTAGAGGACATTAAGCAATTACTCATTGATGCTTACCTTGTTGCTCATTGTCTGCTTCAGATTTTGAAGAACCTGGTGCAACAGGAAGGGGTCGAGGTGGCCGGGGCTTTGGAGTAGGAGGTGAGATTTTTTTCCTTCCAATATATTCTACATAAGTTCCAGGGAAGTCTCCCCTCTCCCCAGTGGTTTCATTATAGCCATTTAACCAGCCAATATCTTCAGGCCGGGCCTCCTGTCCATCGCTGAATCCATGCGCTAATAAGGATCCTTTATTCACAGTCAATATGTCACCCAAATGCAAGTCAATGTCTTCTTCTCTCTCTTTTTTATAGTCATACAGCGCTCTGTACTGGTACCCCTCAGCACTCATGTTTGCAGATCCGTTACCATGCAACAGATGAGTCTGGCTGTGCACTGTAGTCTAATCTTATGTTTTAATGGAAAATGAATTCAGAGAGTGTATTAAAAATCCTAGTAGGTATCCAGCAGAGGACAAAGGACCACTCTCCAAAGGTTTACGAGGAGAGCTGACTGGCCATTCGGCTGTCCATCTGTCCTCCATCAATGGTGTGACTGAAGACAGGGCTCCACTTCCTCTGTGTGCCACAGCCCTCCCTGGCTTCCTTTTCAGCAACTCGTCGACACATTGACTCCAGGCTGACTCTCACGGCGAGGCCCAATCTCTGCTGCTTCTGTCACACTGTCCATCTGTCGTCTGATTTCACTGCCGCGCTCCACACTCAGCTTCACCTAGCAAAGGAAAAACAAGACTTCTGAATGAACATCACACTTCGCCATCTGTGTGCATTTGAATTTCTACTTCCATTCAACAAGTACTTAATAGAGCTGGCAGACATTCACAGGCCAGTGTGCTGCTGCCTGACACAGTACACACCAAGAAGATTAGTAAGTCTTGCCTTCTAAGAACACTGGGCGGGAACCGGAGGAGGAGTGTTGTCGAGTGAGATAAGACTGGTACACAGAGAACCGAAACATTAGGTAAATGCCAAAAGAGAGGCAGACGCTAAACACTGTAGGGTTCAGGTGAGGGAGAGACCACATCTAATTGCAGGATTCTAAAGACAGAATGGAATGTGCATCATGATCCCAGGTACAGAAATGATTAGGCAAATGTTATCTTACAGGAAGAGCTAGAACAGACAGTCTGATCCATCCAAAGTCAGAGAGGGAACAGTGGAGCTGGGTTACAAAGACTATCGATAGGACTGTGTGACATCATGCATGCCTGTGTTGAGTCTGTGAGTAATTCAGTAACTCCACTGTGGAATGGGAAACACTGGAAGGGCATGGGGAAAGGGACCAATAGGATCAGGGCTGCACTTGAGGAATATCAAACTAACCGCAGAGCATAGGAGGGAACGCCATAGAGAGAGAACAGAGGTGAGACAAACTGAGAAACGTGTGTTGCAGCAATCTGGGAAGGCGGCCACCAGGGCACCAACCAAGGAGGCCGCAGAAGGTGTAAAATGGGAGGTGTGAAGTGTGAAACACTGTGGGTAACAATGTGTAGGGGATGACAAATGCTTAAATGGGGAGCAAGAAAAAGAGGAGAAGTGGGTGCCTGGTTCTGCATTACTGTGAAGTTTGTACTAATATCAAGCAAAAGGAAGCCAGGAGACTCAAATACAGGCATTCACCTGCAGGTGTGCCAGTGGCTTGCTGAAAGCCTGGGCTGTGACTCAGAAGGGACACATTAGAGATTTGGTAATCAGCCGCAAACAATGCAAGACCAATAAATGAAACGGTACTCACCCAAAACCAAACCAATCAATCAATAATTTAAAACACTAAAAGTTAAAAAAAGATCCAAGGACTACACGTTGGGGTTCAATAACTCCAATTGAGGAGGGAAAGTCAAGATTTAGAGACAATGCAATGTCCCAGGAACAAGGAATAAGAATCAGGTAAGAACAGGTGATCCCCCCTCCAACAAAGTCCTGCAGAAGCAGCCACATAGGGGACAATAAGCCAAGGCTCAATAACTGGGGGCTCTGCTTATCGTGGAATCATCATACACTTTTTAGAAAGCAGATCCAGGCTAGTAGTAAAGACAGTGATTAAATTTTAAGGAGCTAAGAAATCAGAAGTAGTAACGGTTGCTGTAGAGGACTCCAGGAAGATGACTTTGTGGATAGGGAAATGGGTAATGGAAGTATTTTTATTTTGCTTTTTGCTTGAAAGCATAAGGGAGGCAGAACAACTGGAGAGTCAAAGACCATGAGTTAGAATTAGAAAGTCAGAGTAGATGGCTGATAGGACACACATATCACACATGCATGCGCACGCGCGCGTGCACACGCACACACACACACACACAATCACTCTCCACTCCTCAGTTATCTTTATTATAAAGAGTAAAAGCAACCTAAAGGCCTCTGTTAACCTGGCTGCACAATAAAGCAATAAAACAATAACCACACAATTTCAGGGTGTGAATGCAAAGAGAGCTTTTATACTTGAAGAATGAAACACTTTGGAAGTTTAATATTATAGGCATTCCTCGGCATAGGCATCTTAAGAAGCAAAATCTAATCATAGATTAATTGTTATGTTGCACTCAGAAGGGTAAAGTAGTCAACTTTACATGGTTAAAGCCTCTTAGCTATAATACAATAACACTCTTAGGAGAATCACATATTAAAGGAAGCAAAAACAAACACTGGAAGTCTTTGTGGAGCAAGAATATTAATTTGGGATAGTACTCTACTTTGTATTTTAGTCATCAGAGAAAAAAATTAATGCAACCAATGAAGCATATGAATAAAACAAGCTACATTATCCATTTGAGGAAAAACTCTCCTTTCAAAAGATCCAGAATCAAATTAAATACTTATTGCATAAATTCACACAAAAAGATGTAGAACTAGCAAATCTCATTTTTAGTACTAATGTACTATGAACAAAAGAAACACAGAACTCTAAAGAACATGAAAATTTACATATCCCTAAATGCTTAGAAACCAGGCAATAGGCCTAAGAATAATTTAATTCCTCCAAATCTGCCTTGAAATTTTTGTTAGCTTTTCCTGGCAATGTATGTCTTTTGGGAGGAAAAAAAAAAATCCAACCAGTAAGTTGGGTAGATCTTTCTGCCAGCTGCTGCCTAGTACTTCCTCAATTTCAACCACCCAGTGGGCGGGCCAGTTTGGTGGGACTCGTACTGAATGGGAAGCTTGACAATCCCCTGTAACCCCACAACTATCAAGCAAGTCCCGGTCACAGCACAACTCTGTAGCTATGCACGTTCCTTGCTGGGGGACACTTCAGTAAGAAAAAACTCCCCGTCTTTTCAAGGTTTTACAAACCTGAAAACTGTGCTTGGTATGCCTGAGGATAAATCTGTGCAAAGGGCAAAAGAACCCTGAGGAACCTAATGACTGTAAAGAGGCTAAACTCCAGGGAAGACCTCCTGGCCCTGACCTCTCTAGTGCCCTCTACACGCTCTCTTCTTTGCTACTTGTCAGAAGAACCTCATTTTCTGTGTAAGGGGGGAAAAAAAAAAAACAACCTCTGTAGGACTTTGGGTCCTAGTGTGATAAAGGAACCCCAGTTCTTCTATGACTCCTATCTTCCGAGAGTCCACAATAATAACCAGGAAGATCAACTCAACAATGATTTAGTTCAGCTCAGTGGTTTGAGAACAATGTTGTAAAAGATGACAGAGAACAGACGAGCCATTTTGGGGGTAGGGACTTGATTACTTGGTGGTAAGGTTCAGAGAGTCCTGAACTGGGCAGAGGCAGCAGACACCTCTACCTGACTGCACCCTGCACACTTCTCCTGACTGCCATGCCTGTTTTAATGATTGTCATTGTCATCACCACCATCATCATTTAATCCTTATTGGGAGCTATGTGTATATTAACCCATTAGATCCTCACAATAACCATACAAGGTAGGCACTACCAATTGTCTCACTATGAGCAAACTGAAGTGCAGAACATGTAGTATTTTGACCATGATTATACTCAGCAACTGAGAAATGGAAACTAAATTTAGGTTCAGGTGGACTGGCTCCAGAGCCCCCACTTTTGACACCACCAGAACCCATTGCCTGAACTCAACTTGCTTGGATAATCAAGGGCAGCCCAGATATGTCAGTGGTGTCAGTGATTCTTTGCCTGCCCAAGCGGGCCTCTCAAACGAACCTTTCCAGAGAACAGCCTTGTTGATAGTGTTTGGCTCTCACGCACCTGCACAAAAAGAAGCCATTATAACTCAAGCAGCAGTTCCTCCAAGTCCAAGATTCAGCATCCTAGCCATGCAAATTTTCTTCAAAGAGACTTCATTAAAATTCATCCTTGCTTGCAAAGTCCATAAACTGGCGAATAAAAGAATCCTGGGCATACCACTTCTGGAAGACTGCCCATTTCTCACTGTGAGCTTAGCTTAGCTTTTGCCACCAGTAGCCTTCTTGGCATCTCTGCCCCCTGCCACACTCCTGGGCCCCTAGTGCACAATTTCTAACAACTCAGCTCCTCCCTATGGGGTATGTGCAGCATTAATCCAGAGTCACGAGGATTGTCACATCCAGGACTGGCAAGTTCTCTTTTTTTTCACCCTCAAATTCTCCCCAGGACTGCAAGAGCCACAGTAGCCTGAGGCATTTGGCAGTACCTGTGTAACCCTCCTGAGATTAATTTGGGGCCCTAACTATCCAGACTGACAGAATATATCTTTTCCATATTCACCAGATTATGCCTCCATTCTTTTTGGCTACAGACACCTGTTCCCTGAACTATTTGCACTCGAATCTAACCTAATTATTCATGTAGTAAAAGTTTTTATATGTGGATACTCATCATCTACTATTTATTATTTTCAAAGAATGAAGGCAGTTTTATGATAGACGTTCCAAGCTAATGCATGCATAAGTTACTGTAACAAAAGGTATAATGGAATCCTCTGAACAAATAACAAATTAACTTACTCTTGTATAAGATTATATGCAACAATTCAAATTTTCCTTAAAGGGAATTATTTTGCTCAGTCTTTCAACCCTTTTAACAACTGCTTGCCATCTCATTAATTGGGAGTACATACTCTTTCTCTGCTAATATGCTGAGCAATTCTCATTCTGTTTCTCAAGATAAAATTGTTTCTGATGCTTGACAAATAATAATCTATGACCATTTAACATACAATTGCTTGAAAAATAGATTTTCAGTATAACCCTGTAACCTGCAGGCATTATGACAGAAAAGCAAACAAAATTCTAATTTTGTTGACTTACTTTATTACCCTTTTATGAAAGACAGAATTTGGAAAGTTTGTTGGGGAGTCAGGAATAAAGGATGTCTTTAGGGGAGAGAAAAGGGAGGTGCTGGGAAATGAAATTGACCAAATTATGTTATATTCATGTATAAGTAAATAACAACATATCCCACCATTATGTATGATTATAATGCACCAGTAAAAACTAAGGTTTTTTAAAGGATATTCTAACATGACATTAAATAAATCAAGAATATATTCTAGTCATGTGATGTCATCCTGTGATGAAATTAGCAGTTTGGCACTGGGTGGTGGCACAAAATGGATTCTTCATAGAGACAAGGAGGGTACAGGGGGTCCTGGGCTGGCAACCACACCACCATTTATTCCATTTGCCCCCCTCAGTGCTCTGCTCTGAGTCGAAAAGAACCTCCCACCTCAACTCATACCATTTTTTAAAATCATTATTTAAAAATATTTTCTGCCTTTCAAATTTTGGGAAATCATGATAAAAACCAAATATCCTAGTAAACATAGTGGGTATGGTACCTTCAATTTAAAATGATGATCTTAGGGTGAATTTTATCTCAATTAAAATAGAATGAAAATGATGGGCTCAGTCTAAGCCCAAAGTTATAGACTTTAAATATCTCAATTTGTTTCCAAAATAACTGGTTAATTAGAACAAGCTACCTGCTGCCACACTATAGGTTGATGTGGTTAAGAAGGCTGGATAGGTTGCAAGTGATGCCCACAGCCCTTTAGGGGCAGATAGCACCTGTGAGGCTCTTCAGAAAGCAGTCACATCAATGAGTGCCCCTGAGCACTGCAGGAAGAGCAGAGGAGAGAGGAACCCCAGTCCAGAGGATCACAGCCTTTAGAGACTCCATGGTCATCAGGAGAGAAAGGGCAGTGCAATTTATAGGACATGAGGAACAGATCCCTTACCCAGAAAAGGCCAGGAGGCTGATCAGTCTGGTTCTCTGCATTATCACAGTAGAAAATAACTGAGGAAGTGACCATGGAAGAGAGGACTAACAGAGATGACCTAAGTCTCTTTTTTGTCAAAAAAAAAAGAAGAAGAAGAAAAGGCCATTCCTTAAAATTCTTAGCAAGAAGTTGATAGATGACAGCAGCCCCCATCAGTGTCTAGATATATAACCTTGGGAAAGTCACTGAAATCTCTCTTTGGAACAGTTTTATCATCTGTAGAAAAGAAAAAAATAAGCAAGAGTCATTCTGAGCACTAAAGGAAATCACACATACAAAGCATTGAGCTCCATGCCTGACAATAAGAGCTTAATATAATTAATACCAGATCAGTGCTTCCTATGCGCCAGACCCAGTTCTTAAGAGTTGTACATGTATTGACTCATTTAACCCTTATAACCACCCTAGATACACCTATCATCCCCATTTTGCAGATGAGAAAAGAAGCAAGAAGAGTTAGATAATGTGCTTGAAGTTACAAAGTAATCGTAGCTATAGTATTACTATTTCTACTGGTAGTTAATAGTATTAGTACTATTAGCACTGACTGTTACTGCCATTTTTACAACTCAGATTTAAAACAGGAAGACATTAGTCAAATTTTCTCTTGCAGTGCCTCTAAATGCTGCAAACAGTTCTAAATGAATCCCGAAGCTAGCTAAAACAAAACTTTCTGCTGTAAACAGATAGATAGATAAAGGCTTCATATGGACTTTGCCCAAGTAGTTCTCTCCCTACTAGAGGTTGAGGGTGGCTAAATAGAAGTCAGGGCCAAGGAAACCTGGGAGGGGCTGGGGGCCTGTGTATGTGCATGTGTGGGTATAAGTATGTGGGGGGAGGGGATAAGGAGGGGTGAAAGTTAGAGGTACTACCCCTCTCCAACAGGGTTTGGTGGCTGCTCCCTGGGCTGTCTTTCGAAGGCAGCTGTGTCCTCTGGTAGAGTCCCAGTTCCTAGGACTAAGCCCCAGATGGGGACCACCAAGGCATGGTGGGAGGAAGGCAAGGAGCAAGCCACAGCCAACATCCAGGCACCTGGGCTTTATCAACTCACTACGCCCACTGGTGGAACCTCTTCACACCTGGCCAGACTCCTGTGACTTCCAAACTCTCAGGGGTGATCATTAACCTGAAAACAATTTCAACTACAGGTACCTATGGGTACTTAACTTGATTTTACTTTAAGGAAAACAAAGCTGGCAGAAGAAAATCTCCAAAGATGTCCTTATAGTAGACTTTTTTTTTTTTTAAAAGTAAAAGCTATGCTGTACTCATTCTACTCTACTTTTTCACAAAACAAAAATATCTAACATAAGCCAAACAGATGAGTTTATAAGTAATTACAGAGTCTATTTTTCAGTTCATTTGGTTTAGCGTACATGAAGTGATCTTTAATTGCCATTCTTTTAGGCAAGTAATTTCAATAACAGTATTGGCAGAGCAAGCAATTACATTAGGATGATTAGAATATAGTTGGATAAGACTGGAGACAATGCAATTAATAATATGAATACTATAAAAATTAACCTAGGTTTTTAATTGAAACGTTCTGATATGATTTATATTATGCTTTATAAAGTGAAGCCAAATTGATAATCCCTTCCACTGATAAGTAACATGGTAGCCTTCAAGCCCTTCAGTTTGATGTTTCATGTTCTTGTCTCTACTGGCAAAACCTTGTGCCTTGCAAGAGAGAGCTCTGTGGTCAGCCTATCTAAAACATAATAATGCTGATACTTAAGCACTTCTCATTTCTTCTGCATTGGATCAAATATTAGAGAATTAAAAGTAAGAACTCATGCAAACATCAACTCAGCTTGTTATATTCTACTTGCTCACTCACCAGCACTTTATTCAATAAAGAGCATTTTGCAAATCACAAAATGCAAATATGATAAAAGCTGAACGAGAATTGTTCCCGTTTTAGATGATCATGTGGACAATCTTTCAAAGTGGATGCTTTTTTACAATACTTCCTGAACTACCTAGGTTAAAAAGGGGAAGGGGCATTTTAAACCAACATACCAACCTAAAAATTAGATGGTATTCATGGAAAATTTTCATTAAAGGAGTGGCCAATACTTTTAACAGTTTGGGTAAGTTGAATAGGTTTGCACTTAGGATTCAAAGCCTTCCAAAAATTAGCTTAGGTAGAATGAACATTTTCAGAAGATAAATGCATACGATCATTTTTATTATTATTATTGCCAATAAAATATATCTCCCTATAACTTATTGTACCACTTTAGTTTCCCACAACCAACTCTATACTGTAAATGTATTAAACTCAAGAAATTTGCTAAAGAAAATGATATATTTAATCAATGGAAAGTGAAATGTATGAAATGCTTTAGCATCACAGTTGTGAAAAGACAGTACAGATAAAACACAAGATTAACAGGGTGTACATTGCAGAGGTCTGTTATGCAACTAAGAACAGGTTCCAAATCAAAATGAAAGCTAAAAAGTAAGTAAATGGACATAACAGTTTGAAAGCCAATGTCAGATACATAGAACTTTCTTCTACTCATAAAGATCTGTACATTTCTATGGAAACAGCAGTATGACCCCTTTTAACAACTACAGCAACTGGCATATAAAAGCTAAAGAATCCAACAGTGACATTACCCACTGCAAAGCCTGGAGCTTCCCCCACTATCCTTTCCAATTTAAATTTGACTCTGAACCAACAAACTTTAGAGGCACACGTGCGCACACACACGTACACATATTATTATGATATTTTTTTTTGTGATGGGCAAAACACTTGTTTTGCAAAGTTTTAACAACTTGTGTATATAGGAACACTATACTTTGCTTGCTTTTTATAAGTGGTTTATTTCAAGATTAGTGTCATCTGTTAAAAAGTTAGAGCTTGTGAGGTGCTTTATTCTTTTTTGACAATAAAAGGGCTTGTGGCCCTCTCCTGTACAGAAATCACCAAATTCCTAATGATGTATACATTTAAGATCCATTACTCTGATAACTTGAATCAGAAATGACCCTGTCTACCTATTCCAATATTAACCATCTTTATGGTTGCCAAAACGTAACACAAGCTAATGAAATATTAAAACATGATTCCACAGAAAGCCTAGGTCAATAAGCTTTGTGAATATCCCGCCTAACAACTAAACTTGAAACACATCACACTAAAATGACAATCACATGCTACATTCAAAACCCGGAACTGCTTTATCCATTCCTACTTCGCACTGACAAAGAGGAAAAGAAAAGAACACGGAGAAGGAAAATGGGGGGGGGGGGTAAAGTCATGAAACCCCCTCAAAAAGAGTAAACTCACACTCGGACACCAACAGCGCTGCAGCTCCACAGGGAATTAACGGTGGGGCTGAGACCTTTCCGGTATTTAACAGAGCCCAGAAGCATAATTCCCCCAAAACCAATTCCTACACATTCTGCATTCAACATGTAACAGCCATTCTGCTCACACCCTTGCATTTTTATGCTCAAATTCTGGTTATCAAAATACATTTTTGTAGAGGGATGCTCGGCCAGAGATTGTCTGTTCTCTTTGTCTAGTGATCTGCCAGGCAGTTTCTGCCCTTGGGAAGTGAGTGTTCGAGCTGTGGCTTCCAGACAATTCCCCTCGACGTTTTAGCTCCAGCTTGCACGCTTGCTTGCTCTCCCAGCCGGCTCCATATTGCTGGGCAGGTCCCTCCAATCTCGCTCTGCGTTACGAAAAGCTGGATTTCCGGGCTGTGCTGAGACCCCACTAAATAAGCCTCTAACAACCTGCCCAAGCCTGGCCCGCACTAGGAGCTGACTTAGGGCCCCAGCGACGAACCGCCCCGAGGCGCACTTCCTCCACCCCGGAAGAGGAGGGCGGCAAACTTCGGAGGGCGGGAGTTGGGGGGCTAGCTCCGGGGACCACTGCCGCCTGCCCAGGGAAAGGCGCAGGTAGCGATCCTGGCTGCAACTGAAGGGCCAGCGGGAAAAGGCGCGCTCCTTTCCGCTAACGCAAAGGCAGCGAACAAGGTACTCTCTGGTGAAAGGCCCCAGGCAACTGCAGCAAAGGCGACCGGGGAGACCCTCGGAAGCGTGCGGTGACTGGGGCAGGGAGAAGCCTGAGCTCGCTGGCAACTCCTGCGGCGAACGCGCCCGGCGGCGTGCGGAACCGGCTTGGAGGAGGGCCGGGGAAACGTGAGCCAGGAGGTGGCCGGGCGCACGCAGGGCGCTGGCCGCAAGCCGGGGAAAGCTGCCTGGCGGCTGGAGGATGCGGACGGCGGGGGCGCCGGCAGCCGGCCCGCTTCCTCCAGGCTGGGCTCTGCAGAAGGAGAAGCGGCTGCTGGTGACAGGAAGAGAACGGAGGCAGCCGCGCACGCACGCACCACCTCCCCCTCCCGAGCACACACACCCGGACCCGCCGCCTCAGCCGCCTACCTCCCCGCCAGCCGGCTTCCTTCCTCTGCTGAGCCGGTGCTAAAGCGGCCTCCAGAGCTCACGGCTCAGACGCGCCTCCGATCCAGCCCCGACCGACCGGCCGTTCCCGATCCTAGCTCTAAGTCTCGGACCCGCTAATCCACCGCCCTCGCCGGGGCCGTAGCTTCCTCCAACTCCGCTCCAGCTGCTCGCTACTCCTCTCCGTGCACTCGCAGCGCCAGCAGCTCCAGCTCCTGGCTCAGGCCCCGCCCCCGATCCCACCCCGCGCTCCCCGCCCCTGAGCCCGCACCAATCAGCTTCCAGATGCCCTCTCCTCTCCGCCCGCGCCGCGCCCTCCGCTCTGCCACTCACCACGCCGGCCTCAGTTCTGGGATGTCGAGGTGGGGGAGCAGAGCTGGGGCGGTGCAGACCCTTCCTGCGGCCGCCCAGATCTTCCGCCCCCAGCTGCGGGGATGCCCACGACTGCCAGGCCGCGCGCCCCATCCGTTGCCGAGCGCTCTCTCTCCGCGACGGGTGAGGGTCCGGCTGCTGAGTGTCTCCTGGATTAGAGGCAGAGGTACTAGGTAGGGACCAGGACAAGTTCAGATCTCCCAGGAGACTGGTTGCATTTCTAAGTCGAGTGTCTTACTACCAATCCCTGTTTCTTTCGATCCCCCAAAGCCTCAGCAGAGTGGCTAAGGTGAAGCGGATGCAGATTCCAGGGCTCTCCAAAGCGGGGAGGCCCTGCGATTCCTGGCCTCGCTTGCACAGACTCCAGAGTGGGCGGAAAAACCGCGACACCCGGCGTGGCACTTTGGAGGTGAAGGAGGGGTGAAAGGGTGAACCGGAGGGACGAGTGCCCATAGCCTGCCGCGGACTCCAGGAGCCCGGCACCAACGCCTCTGGGAGGCAGGCGGGACGTAGAGAAGGGAAGAGAGTTTTACCAAGAGGGCGTACGCTGCCTGATCTCCTGTAGTCGAGACGACTGAGCAAATGTAGGTCGCTTAGGCAGCCCACCAACCCTTCGCTGCTCTTGGTCGGGCGGGAGAAGCCCAAGATGAATTGCATTCTTCTTAAATATGTTCGTTGTTAAAAGCAAATCCTCGAGTAATAATCGTTACTCAAATTGCCCAAGAAAAAAAAATTGTTACTGGTTCAAACCTTCCACTGACGATAAAATGGAATACCAGCACCCTGTGTTCTGCTTGTTCCTATTAAAACCTATAAGAGTTTGCTTTTTAAAAGTTTTTCCCGGATTACTGGGAGGGTTGGTTCTTATTGTTTTGTTTTGTTTGGGGTTTTTGTTTCGTTTGCAGTTTAAAGACCTGCACCGGCCCCCTCCACACACACACCCCGCTTGCCCTAAAATCCGATTTACAGCGATTTCCCAATGTCCTTGAAAAAATAGTGCTTTTTTCCCTTTTAACCATGTACTTAGACTTTTGTCAAACTTTGAATTAGGTGGGCGTTGGAAGTAGAAGAAAGAACATCATTGAAATCCATTGCCTATCCTTAGAAAATATAATCACTTAAAAGTGACTCATTCTAATAGAAAAGTTAGTTCCACTTTAGGCTATCCAGGTACCGGTGTTTCTATTATTCCAAGATGTCTCTTGAAGTGGAGATCCAAAAGCAGGCAGCTACCCACATCATGTTTAAGAATTCACTTCCCCTAAAAGTAAATAAGCAATTTATCAAGGTACATTCTTTGCACCTACTATGTGAAATGAAGGGCCCCTTTGATTCTGAGCTTTATAGATGGAAGGACGCCTCTCACATTCTGGTAGAATTACTTCTATCCAGTCCAATAAGCTCAGATGAAATTGTTGCACTATTCACTGTATTTCCTTTAGGCTCAACTAGGAATAAACTTTGAAAATGAAAACCTTACCATTTTGTACATGCCAAGTTCCTGGAAAGAGACTTCTGCAGTGCTACAGTATAAAATCCCTAATTGCACTTCCTCTTTTAAACAATTGTCAGCCATTTATTTCCAGCATATGTTGTATTTTCTTTAATTCTTTCTATCATATTTGAACACATAGCTTAAGGCTCTTTTTCATACACAGGAACTGAATAATTTGTCTTTGTTTCATTTGTATTAAATTGATACCTTCTCCCACATCACTAGCGTTAGCGTTTTATTTTCATTTTCCATTGATATCTATGAAATAAAAGCTAAAGGCAACAAAACAGCAGTATTCAAAATTGTCTTTAAAATAACCCTTTTCCTTAATCTTTTCCACAATCCTAAAATATAACAGTTAAAAAATAAAAGTGCATGTGGCAAAGCCAAGAGGCCTATTGCATGTCCTCCCTTTGTTTCTTCTCTCCAGAACCTCTGGATGCTTGGACCAGTACCATGAACATCTCCTGAGAATTTAATGGCAATTCAGCTTCTCTGTCCTCACTGAATTAGAAATGCTGAAGTGGACTCTAGCCGTGTGTTTTAATAAGCCCCCCAAGTCATTTGATGCATACACGGACTTGAGAACCATTGCTGTAGGGCTTCTGGGAACTGAACCTATCACAGTAATGTGTTCATATAAGCATGCAGACACCACACTTAAGTGAGTAATGGCCAAACTGATGGCTGTCAGGGGTGCTGCCACCAAGGAGCTCAAAATGTCAGGGTATGTGCCATTTCCAGCAGGGATACAGGGGTGTTGTGTATTAGGAATACCAGCAATGAAGGTGGTTTAGAAATCAGATTTCGGAAGCCAAGAACCCCCAATACCAAAGGAAGCTGAGAAAATACCCTCCCCAAGAGCAGTAGGACACTTTTATTTGCCAACTTCTTAAAGCGAGGTCCATAGACCAGCTACATTGGCAGCACCTAAGAGCCTATTAGAAATGCAGAATTCTAGGCCCTGTGGCAAACCAATTGGCTCACAATCTGCAGTTTGCCAAGATTTCCAGGTGATTCATGTGCAAGTTAAACTCTGACAAGCTCTATCTTAGCATGGAGTCTTTAATTTTGGTCACACATTGTCACTTCCTGGGAAGCTTATAAAAATCTCACTGCCTAGTCTGCATCCCAGATGAATTACATCAAAATCTCTAGAGGTAAAATGTAAACATTAGTGACTTTTAAATATAATCACATGATTCCATTGTGAAGCCAGGTCTTAAGAATTGCTACCCTGGAGAATCCAGGTAGGAAAGGTGCTTCAGGAAACTAGCTGTGCAGACTGGAGTCCAAATGGCTGACTTTATTTATTTATTTATTTTATTTATTTGGTACTGGGGATTGAACTCAGGTGTACTCCACCACTAAGCCGTATCCCCAGCCCTATTTGTGTGTGTGTGTTTTTTTTAGTTGGACACAATATTTTATTTATTTATTTATATGCGGTGCTGAGGATCGAACCCAGTGCCTCACACGTGCCAGCCAAGTGCTCTACCACTGAGCTACAACCCCAGCCCTGTTTTGTGTTTTATGTAGAGACAGGATCTCCCTCAGTTGCTTAGCGCCTCACCGTTGCTGAGGCTGGCTTTGAACTCGTGATTCTCCTGTCTCAACCACCCAAAGTGCTGGGATTATAGGCGTGGACCACTGCGCCTGGCTCCAAATGGCTGACTTTAGACGGAGCAGCTTATCAGAGGTTAGCATGCTGGTTGCCAACCCAGATTTGCCAGATCATCCAATTTTCAGAGAGAAGCTGGAAATCTAGACTTTTATGGGCAGTTTTCTAATTATTAAATGCTGGCAATCAAGCCAACATTTTTTGAAATATGGGCCAGTGTGATGTCCAAGTTTGTGATTTTATGATGCTGTACATCATAAAATTAAGCGGGCTTAAAATAAAAAGATCACCCAAGAAGAGTACAGTCTTTTTCAAATGTTGATCTAAAGATACATGTATATTGCACATTCTGTTCTCTCAGCACACCAACTGTTGTAGGCACTCAATGATGGAGGTGGTAATGGGTGAGATACCTCTGCTTGTAACCCTGCTGTCAAACACTATGGTCTTTTGCTCAACATATTTCCTTTTCTTTTCTCCTGCCTGATAACTGAAAATCTTTGGGGGGAAAATCCAATCTATATATTATTTAGCTTAAATTACTTACCTTCATCTATAGTAAGTTACACAGCCTAAACACATGTCATAGCAAAACATGAAAAAAAAATTAGTGACTAGAATGCTTACTAGCAGAGTAAGAATTCAGAAGGCAAACTGTGCTATAATTCTCTTTTTGTTGTATCTGAGTTCTTACAAGTTGTTACTCACATTGAAGTATTAGGAGAGGGAACTTCCTTACCGTATTCTAGAGAGCAAGTCAGGGTACAGTCACTATCCTCAAAGGTCTCTGATTATAACATATGCTCTTGGAACCTTTTTTTGTTTTGTTGTGTTTTGGTACCAGAGATTGAATTCAGGGGCACCCAACCACTGAGCCACATCCCCAGCCCTACTTTGTATTTTATTTAGAGACAGAGTCTCACTGAGTTGCTTAGCACCTCTCTTTTGCTGAGGCTGGCTTTGAACTCACGATCCTCTTGTCTCAGCCTCCTGAGCTTCTGGGATTATAGGTGTGCGACACCATGCCTGGCTAATCCTTGTCATTTTTTAGCTCTTCACTTCTCATACCTCAGTAATAATACTTTAAATAAATCTACCAGCATGAGATGGAAGTGATGAGACACCTGATTTATGGTTTTAGTTAAATTTCACTCAATACTGCTTTCAAAATCACGAGTACTAAGAAGTGAGACTTAAAAATTAATTGTAGCTGAGTAAATAAAAAATTAAACAGAAGCACATTTTGAGGCAGTTATTTTCTTGAAAACAAGGACCACTTTTTATTTTTGTTTAACTTCAACAGCTTTGTATATAATGGGAACTCAGTGAGACAGAAAGGTCTGAAGGGTAAAAGGAAATTTTACACAAAATTCTTGTGTTTGTGATTATTAAAGTAATAGAATGCAAGTGCTATTCAGGTAGCACATCTGAGTGTCTGGTAAGTCAGAGCCAGATATGGGGATAGATCAAGAGGGCTACTATCCATGCCACCATCTGGTGCTAAACCATCACTAGGCATGGAGTGTATGAAAAGTCACATGTAAGGAAAAATGAACCTTGATCCATATATCTCACCATAGAAAAAATTGAACTTGAAATGAATCATAAGTCTAAATTTAAGAGCTAAAATTATAAAACTTCCAAAAGAAATTATAGGTTTGGAGAAGATTTCTTAAATATTAGACACAAAAAGCTTGAACTGTATAAAAGGGGGGAAATCAGTAAATTGAACTTCATCAGAATTGAAAAATCTGAAAAATTTGTTCTCCAAAAGACACTTTTATGCGAATGAAAAGTCAAATTTTCATAGGAAATACTTGCAACATATAGAGCAAACAATGAATTTGTATTTAGACTACATAAGGAATTTTTACAACTCTAAGAAAACCTATGGGTTTAAAAAATCATCAAAAGATTTGAACAACAGTTCAGTAAAGAAGATGTATGGATGGCACACAAACTCATGTACAGAAGCACTTTTAGTCATTAGGAAAATGCAAATTAAAACCCAAACTGTCAGGGCGGGGATTGTAGCTCAGCGGTAGAGCGCTTGCCTCACATGCGTGAGGCCCTGGGTTCAATCCTCAGCACCACATACAAAGCAATAAAATAAAGACATTGTGTCCATCTACAACTAAAAAATAAATAAATAAATAAATAAATAAATAAATAAATAAATAAAACCAAAAAAAAAAAAAACAAAACCCAAACTGTCAATGGCAGCAATACTCAACAATAGTCCAAAAGTGGAACAATGCAAGTTTTCATCAACAAATGAGTTCATAAACATATAAGTGTGATATATGTAATAGTTATAAAATATATTATAAACATATATGTGTGTATATAACACACAATGCAATCAGACAGGAGTTCTGATACATGCCATGACATAGATGAAACTTATGCTAAATGAAAAACATTATGCCACATGAAATAAGCCAAACATAAAAGGACAGAGAGTGTATGATTCCATTTACACAAAATATCTAGAGTAGACAAATTCATAAACATAAAATAGAGGGTACAGGGTAGAAGAGAAGAAATGATGGCTTATTGCTTAATGGGTACAGATTTTCTGTTTGAAGTGATGAACAATTGTGGAAATAGCAGTGATTGTTGCCTAACATTCTAAATATAATTAATGCCACTGAATCGTACAATTATAGCAGTTAAAATAGTAAATTTTATATTATGTATTTTACCAGAATAAGAATTTTTAAAAAAAATTAATGACTGGGCTGGGATCGTGGCTCAGTGGTAGAGCGCTTGCCTCGCATGCGTGAGGCACTGGGTTCAATCCTCAGCACCACATAAAAATAAATCAATAAAGATATTATGTCCACCTACAACTAAAAAATATTAAAAAAAATTAACGACCAACTGTATTAAAGGAACACTATTTTTCATTTTCTAGATTCTCAATAACAGCTTGTTGTATCAAAAAAGAAAACACAATTAGATACCACTACATGCACATTAGAATGGCTAAAATCATAAAAATTAACAATAATAGGTGTTGACAAGAATATGGAACAAATGCAACTCTGTTACACTGGGTCTGTAAAGACAGTCAAGACAACAATTTGGCTATTTATTTAAATTAAATATGCATCTACAATGAGGTCAAACTGTCCACTACTAGGTATGCACTGAAGAAAAATGAAAGCATATTTTCATACAAAGAAAATGATAGTTCACTGCAGTTTTATGGCAATAGCCACAAATTGCAAACAATACAAATGTCCATTAACAGGTGATTGAGTAAACGAATTATGGTGATCCCATGTAATGGAATACTACCAACAAGGAACAAAATGTTGATGCACACAACATGAATTAATCTCAAATTTATGATGCTGAGAGAATAAAGCTAGACCAAAGCAAAAATCAAGCAAACAAAAGCCAGTATACATATGGCTTTGTTTTATTTATTTAAAACTCCAGAAAATACAGACCAATCTGTGACAAAAAGCAGATGAATGTTCACCTGCTGATTTGCCAGGACAAGGTGGATAGATCATAAAAAGGTATGTACTGGAGACTATCATGTTAAGTGAAATAAACCAATAGCAAAAAAAACAAAGGCCAAATGTTCTTTCTGATATAGGGATGCTAACTCACAAAAATAAGGGTGGGAATGGGGATAGAAGTTAGACTGAGTTAGACAAAGGGTAATGAAGGGAAAGGAATGGGAATGTAGAATGAATGGGACATAACTTTCCTGTATTCATATATAAAAACATGACTAGTGTAACTCCACATCATGTACAACCACAGAAATGGGAAGTCCTTATGGAATCAACCTAGTTGCCCTTCAACAGATGAATGGATAAATAAACTGTGGTATATATACACAATGGACTATTACTCAGCCTTAAAGAAGAATAACATTATGGCTTTTGCCAGTAAATGGATGGAACTGGAGAATATTATGCTAAGCAAAATAAGCCAATCCCAAAGAACCAAAGGCTGAATGTTTTCTCTGATATGCAGGTACTAATTCACAATAAGAGGGTGGGGAGAATAAAAGTATTTTGGATTAGGCAGAAGAGAGTGAAGGGAAGGGAGGGGATATGTATGAAGAGTAGGCATGATGGTAGAATGAATCAGACATTATTACCCTGTGTGCATATATGATTACATGACCTGTGTAACTCTACATCACATACAACCAGACAAATGAGAAGTTATACTGCATTTATGTATGATGTGTCAAAATGCATTCTACTGACATGTATAGCTAATTAGAGCAAATAAAAATATCTTAAAAAGTGAAATTATACTCCATATATATTTGATATGTCAAAATACATTCTACTATCCTGTATAACTAAAAAGAACAAAAAAAAACACATTTTTTATAAAGGCAGGCAGAAATTTTGGGAAGTGAGGACCATGTTGTTTATTTTGATTATGGTGATAGATTCCTGAATGTATGTGTAAGTCAAATTCACTGAATAGTGCACTCCAAATTTGTGCAGTTTATTATGTCAATTATACCTCAAGAAGATTTAAAAATAAAAAAAGATCTCCTTCCTCACGGCATTCTAATTCCATTAGTCAAAAATTATTATGACATATTGATTTTTGTTAAAAACAATGAACATTTTCTAATGTCTGTCAGAGTTGTTATAATAAATATTCAAATGTACAATGTTTATGTTGTGATTAGTGTTACCTTTGACATGATGCTCTTGTCCAGTGCCTAACCTGCATGACCACACAAAGCAGCCTGAAAATCCTCATGTTCACATTACCCACTTCCTGATGCTAAGGAAACTTAGAAGCAGAATAAATTATTCATTGAAAGAGTGTTTTCAATGAGCATATTTTCAGAGTAAATAGCGGTGGAGAGTCTTGTTGGCTATATTTCATCCTGGAGCTGAAAACTCCTATTGAAGTGTCCCAGGAATCCAATGGAGTCCATCTCCCTGTACATCCCTTATCTCAGGCACTTTCTTCTTTGGACTGTCTGATAAAAATAGATTTGCTCTTAGTCTTTGGCTTCCTTTTGTGTGAGCTCCATATGGCTACCTCACTTTGATTGAAACTCATTGACAAAGCTTATTGTACACCTAGCTTTCACCTTCCTGAGTTAACATCACATCTAGTTCCACCTCTAAGAGACTAAAACTTAGTCGCCTTGTTTAGACTTGGAAGATACAAGATTTTCTCCTCTTCCGTTTATAGATTGTCTCTTTGAGACAGATTCATTGTGTGCTAATTATTATGTTGATTTATTTCCTAGAGGGTCACTTTTTCTAAAGCTGTGAAGCCACCTTACTCCAACAAAAGCAACCCTTTCAGATCTATAAATAATGTGTCAGTTGAGTTGCAGAAGAAACATTCTGCTCTCTCCTTTTTTTAAAATCTGAAAATTAGCTTGCATTATCAAAGTGACAAGAAGTGTAAATACAACGAAGCAAGCTAATAAATTACATTTCTTGGTGATTCAACTAATTGGAAATTTAGCCTATGGTTGATTATATTCCACACCCAAGCCTTGAGCACTGGCACAAATTGTCAGGATGCTGTTACAGCTGTCTGAGTTAAAGGATTGGCTTAAATACGCTCTTGTTGGCACTGCTGGCATAAAAATTAAGGACAAAGTCACATGGGTAGATAATGAACCCTTTATCAAGGAAACTGTGTTGGACAATCTCACTGCTCAGAAAGAATTTTTCAAAAGAAACTCCAGTCTTTGTTCCCTCTATTGGAGGGGACCCAGATCTGTCAGAACCTAGCCAGGGGTATTTAGACAGACTCGCAGAATAAAGGAAACACATTATCATCAGCCTCCCCAATCTATCTCCCACCTCATAGCCTCTTCTCCGGGTCCTGCCATGCTGTTGTGCAAAGAAAACACTTTACATCAGGTGAGGCTATATTCTGACGGTGCTGACATTTGTGAAAAGGTTTAGAACTTTTTAATATTCCAAGTCCTCACTGGGGGAACACATCATGGTGTTAACGTGGATTTCAAAATGCATTTTGAAGCAATGACTACCAATAATTCGGAAGGTTCCATAGGTTATCAGTTTTTTTAACCACTAGTTTTTGAAAATCATATCTTTTGTTTTCTGTTTGAAGAAAGAATCCATATTAATGGTGGCTTTCTCTGAGTTTTAATGCTCAAAGAAGGCTTTTACAAGGATCGTTTCATTTGATGCACAAGCCCTGGTTATAGATGCAACAGATTGTGATTTTCATGTTACAGGTGAAGAAACAGACTTGGGAAGATTGTAGGATTTGGACCAGTTCCCATAGGTGGTAAGCCACAGAATCAAATCTCCACTTGGGTCTTCTTCACAGTCTGAGACAGCAGCCACTGCGGCCCCTTGTTGGATGATGCCTCCCTTTGGACTAATATAATCCTGAACCTGTGATCAGCCTCTTCTAGGCCAATTCCAGCCTAACTAACTATACTTATTAACATATCTATCATCCCTCTCAAACCAAGAAGCATCTTTGAAAAGGCCCAAACATTTGAGATGATTACCACAGAACTTCAGACCTCTGGAGTCACCTCAACTCTACCTGAGCAATCTAGGGAACTGGCAAGTGCTTTATGCATCTATTTTACCTATTGTTTCTCAGAGAAGCAACATAACTGTCTCTCTGCAACAAAGATAATTAATGCTCCAAGCGGCACCCCTAGCCAATGATATAACCATGAGAAGAACCGAAGTCTATTCAAGACCCAGCCTTGCTGTGTTGGCCATGGCCCCTGTTGCATTGTTACGGTCTAGCTAGCGTGTAGCAAATACTTGCCAAATAGAACAGGTACCGTTGACTTATCTAAGAAAAAATTTGTGACTCAAATAAATGATTACAGAACTGTCAACAATGCCCTTGTAAAAGATTAATAATCTTTCACAAAATGTAGGCACCGTGCCATATGAAAAACAGGAGAAATAATATGGGCTGATGATGCAATCCAAAGCATAACCCATTTAAACCAGAAATACTATAAAATACTCAAGTATACACTTCTGTGCACAGGAGTGGGCAATTCTTGGTCTTTTGTTCCATCACTGAATTTCAAGGGCAAAGAGAATTCGCATCTGACTTAGTTTTCCTAAGTCATTCCTGCGATCATAGATGTTTGCATACCCTCACTCCCACCTCTACTACCACTTCTGTTACACAGAGCTGTGTTGGACTTCATTAAAACTGTATCCAGATATTCCCATGATTCCCTTGCTAATCTCTGTGTAACACCAATAACCTAATATTACAAAATACTAAAAACTAACAACTTAGTACTCTTCGTCCTCATATGAGGTAACTTCGCCACAGTTTTTCTTCTTCATTGTTTCTTAGAAGGGGGTTCAGAAGCTTCTTGGCTTCCCAACAGACCACCTTGCACAAGGCTACAAGACCATTTGTCTTAGAGTCAAAGCACTATCATGCAAGTGACCACTAGTGCCATTAGTCTGAGGCAGGTTTAGCTGATATGATTTTGTCTAGTAAAAAGATTTGACTGTATCCATGCTCACAAGTAGAAAGTTCATAAACAGAGGAGTGCTTTACACATATTATTTAATTCAGTCCCACAAATGCTGTATGAGGTAGATATAGTACCATTTTCCATTTTACAGATAAGGAAAAGAGCTGAGCATTGAGCTCAAGCAACTTGGCTCCAGATAACTTACTCTAATCCAAGAGTCCGCAAACCATGTCCATCAAGAGAACTCTGGCCCACTGCATACTTTTTAAGATAATTTTTGAAGCTGTCTATGGCTGATTTAATGCTACCATGGCAGAATTAAGTACAGTAGTTGCAATGGGGACCATATAGCCCACAACACTTAAAATATTTTCGATCAGACTCTTTACAGAAAAATGTTTGCTGAATCTTGCTGTAAATTTCACTCAGAATAATGAAGACTATCCCTCTTCCACCTTTTAAAATACAAACACATCTGAGAGCAGTTCATATATGTATTGACAATTTACTACCTGGAAGATAGTTAGCCTACCTAATTCTTCCCCATTTTCTTTGAAGATGAGGAAGAGTTAAAAAATGAGATGAGGTCAGGTTAAAGAAAATTACACTGAGTTACACCAAGTAAAAAGAGTAGAGCCAGGGTCAGAACCCACACCCCCACCCCCACAGATTGGTTGTGTTTTAGTTTCAAGTTGCAATAAGCACCTTAGGAAGGATTTGTTGAAAATGAGTTGAGAGCAAGACTGAAATGAATACTAGGCACCATCCAGCAGATGCAGGGTGAAGTTAAAGAGAAATACAGAAAGACCAAGGGCAGAAAACACAGGCTCTGCTGATAAGAATATACAAGGGCACCCAAGACCAACTGTATCCACTTCACGATTTGTCAAGGCTGGCCCTGGCAGGGCCATGCAACACTGCTTGGACTTTCAGCTCCTAACTTCTCTCTACACCAATGTAGATTTTGTACCAGGAACTTAAGAATAGATTATTTTATAAATGTTATTAGCCAGATATGTGTTCAGTCCTAACTGGAGTTTGAATTTCATGAGGGAAAGTCCATAGGTCATCAGCACTTACAGTATAGTCTCCCTTTCCTGCAGAGAGGCCACACTTGAGCAGTCAGAAGGCCTGATTGTTTCTTGGTCTTTTCTCAATGCTCACCCCTTAAAAAGTTTATAAGACATCTTTCTTTATGATCATTTTCATCACCAGTACAGTCTTTATTTTATCTTAGAGCTTCAAAGGAATACACTATCAAAAACAGCATCTTTATGACTTGTCATTGAATATGTTCTCCCTGATTTTGAAGAGAACAAAGTACATATTTTCCAAAATGCATTTGAAATTTCAACTCCTGCTACTTCTCTTAAGGCTTTGAGGAGTCTTAGTGTGAATCAATTGAGAATCAAAAGAACTAGAGTTTGTTATATAATTTTCCATCTACAGAAATGCAAATGATATTTAAAATCAGCATACTTTCAGAATTAGTGTACTGTTCTGTTGAATCAGTTCCAATCTTATAGTCCAAGTCATGTACAAATGCAAATCTATTGGCATTCATCACTATTTAATATAAAGTTTTAGAAATTTTGAAAACTTTCAATGTAATAATAATAATACCAAAATATTAGTTTAAAGAGATGAAATATTTTGTAGGATTATCAGCATTCTTGAAACAATCTTCATTTAGGTCTTGTGGCTTATATATATTAATTTGCTCAGGATGTGTGTTAGTTAGCTTCGTGTCACCAAAACAAATTCTTCATATAATCAACTTATGAAAGTATTGTTTTGGCTCACAGTTCTAGCAGTTTCAATCCATGATCAGTTGGTCCCATTGTTTGGGCTGATGGTCGCAAAAATGAATAGTGGAGCAATACAGCTTAACTTATGGCTGGGAAGCAAAAGAGAGGAAGGGGGCATGGTCCCACAATCCCCTTCAAGGGCATGACCCCAATGACCTAAAGACTTCCCACTAAGTCCCACTGCCCAAAGGCTTCACTGCCTTTCCATTGCACCACTGTTATAGTTTGTACATGAGAGGTCTCCCAAAAGCTCATGTGTGAGAAAATACAAGGTTTAGAGGACAAATGATTGGGTTATTGAAAGCCTTAACCTCATCAGTGAATTAATCTCCTGACAGGATTAACTGAGCAGTCACTGAAGGTGGGTAGGGTGTGGCTAGAGGTATGGAGGTGTTGTCATTGGGAGTGTGCCTTTGGGGTATATATTTTGTGCCTGGCAAGTGGAGTCTCTCTGTGCTGTCTGATCATTATGTGAGCTGCTTCCTTCTGCCACGCTCTTTGGCCATGATGTTCTGCCTCACCTGAGCCCCAGGGAATGGAGCCTGCTCTTTATAGACTGAAACCTCTGGAACCATGAGCCCCTAAATAAATGTTTCTTCCTCTACATTTGTTCTGGTCAGGTCTTTTAGTCACAGCAACATAAAAACCTGACTAAAACAACCATCATGGAGAGTGAGCCTCCACCTCATTGATCTTTTGGGGATATTTTAGATCCTAATATTGCAAAATGCAATGGCAAACTTGCACTGTTTGCCTGGCTTCTGTATTTCCAGGACTTGTACTCCCAGTCCTAAAACAATCCCCTTGAGCTTCTGTGGGAACATCCATTTTGGCCACAGTTTATCAGGGTACACAAATCAATGTGGGATGATAGTAGCGTTTCTCTCAGGGTCCTACTTCCTGTACAAAGTTGATTGGTCCAAGGAGGACAGCTGGCCCAGTTGAGACAATGAATGCCCTGCATGGAAGCTTGGATTTTGCACTGACGGAGTCAGGATGTCTGAGCTTGAGGACTTAAATCTCAGGAACTGTTAGTTCCCATGTTTTCTTTTATATTGACAAGAAAAGTGACATAAGCATGTTGGTGAAGAGAGAAAAAGAAGAACAAAGCAAGTATGCAGAAAGGAAGAACTGAGGGGAGAGAAATGTGAAATCATAAATCCATGGTGCTGGTTTTTCCTGAACCTTAGCTGCAGATTTATTCTTGTACTATATTGCATTTGATACCTTCATATCCTTAAAATAAAAGGATCTTTTGGTTGAAGCTCATTAAATGGGATTCTGTAACTTGGAACTAGATATCTTAAATACACAGCACAAACAATTTTAAGGACAAGATGAAATCAACAATTTTGCAAGGAAAATATGGTTTATGGAAAGTTTTTCTGCTTGTCAATAAGCACGATTGAGGGCTGATTAAGCAGGGTAATGACTTGTACTTAAGAAGCCTAATAATTAGCCCAAGACTCAGTAAGCCTAATAGTTCTTTATTATTGTTGCTGTGGCTGTTGTTATTGTTGTGGTTTGTTTTAATGAATAATCAGTAGCAAGGACTGGTGAATGACATATTGATGACTTAGAGAAAGGAGAAAGTAATGATGAAAAGAAAGCACAATACATATGCCATAATGGAAGCCCCATCTTTGGTTCTTGGTTCCTGTCCCTATCTCAGCAAGTGGCACAATGATCCACCTGTTGTCTAAGCAGAAGCCTCATAGTCAGTTGCTCTTTTCACTACATTGAGTCCAGCTTTTCATACTCTTCATACCCCCTTCAGTCTCAGTGATTTAAGCAACTGGAAATCTCTTAAATATATCCATCTCTTTTCACCTCCATTGTTGCTACCCTGACCCAAACTTTCACACTTAATGGTCACTAAATTCACCTCCTTTCTAAAACTATGCTTTTTGAAGTGTAAATCTGACAATGGCATGCATCCTTCTCAAAACACACACAGTCCATACATTCTTCTAAACATTTTGGTGATCTCCCATTTCTGAGTCGAAAAAGCCTCACCCATGGCTTCATGGTAAAAGCACCTGACAGCTTAAACAAACAAACAAAAAAACCTATGCCTGGGTCTTATTGTCAGATATTTGAATTTAATGGTTATGAAGTGGGATCCTTTTTTCATTATTTTAAAATATTCTGCAGGTAATTCTGATGTACAGTGAAAAACAACTGCTCTATGACTATAAGCCAGAATCCCGAACATTGGCTCACATAGTCTTTCCCCTGGTTGCTTTTTTTGCCTCATTGTATACCACACCCTGTTCTCCAGCTCCACTGGTCTTCTCTCAGTTCCTCAAAATCTCCACACTCTGTCACCTGCCGTCAGGCCTCTTCCTGTGGTACAGGCTTCATCTTCTCCTGACCTGAGCCAGCAATCTTCCTCAGGGAAGACTCCCTTGCTGCCCCTGACTGGGTTTCTTCCCATTATGGCTATTGCATGGTGCATCACCTGTCACCATCTAATGCCACGTATATGTGTAACTCTTTGATCATGTTTGTTTTCCCCACCAGACTATAAGCCATTTGAGGGCAGGGGCTGTATTTGCTTTCTCACCACTGTATTTATACTCCCTAGCCTGCACTCAGAAGAAAGAAACATTCTTTCTATGTGCTCAGTGACCAAGCAAGGGGAAGGGTAGCCTCATGGGTTGCAGCATTAAAATTCAGCATCAAGATTTTTGTTATCAAAGTTACTTTGGTAATAAATATGTCCAAGAGAATACTAAGTCTCCAGTGGAATATATAGTGCTGAGCTCTAAGGGAGGGTTGATAGGTTGCATGATGGAGGGAGTGAGGTATGAAAGAGCTCAGGACAGGGGAAAGGGCTGGAGGACATTTTTCTGATCCACTAGGGCTGGCCTTTTACTTCATCCCCCACCCTTCTCTGCCTGTGACTTAGGGCTGTGGCCTGAAAGCAGAAAGGGGAACCTTTGCCCAGCAATCTCCTGTGACTTGGCAGTGCAAGGTGGCACCCTTATAGGGTCACTGGGGCAGGCTGTGGGTTCATTTGGGTGACAGAGAGAGAACTCACCCAAGTGAGAGAGGTGCAATTAGTTTGATGGTTAGACATGGAGCCAGACTTCTTAGTTTCACTCTCTGTAGACAGGTCTGTCACTTACTTCCTAAGTGACCTTCGGACAAGTTCCTTATGTCCTGCTTCCAAACTGTAGTATGAGAATAATAATAGAATCTCCCTCACAGCGTGTATATGAAATTATATGGTCTCTGTAGTATGATAACTTAAAATATATGTACATAAGTTAATAATGTCTGTTTCATTCTACTATCTTTCCTGTCCCCCATCTCCTCCCCTCCCTTTACTCTCTCCTACCTACTCTAAAGTAACTCTATTCTTCCTGAGTGCCCACCCCCTTTATTGTGAATTAGCATCCACATATCAGAGAGAACATTTGGCCTTTGGTTTTGGGGGATTGGCTTATTTCACTTAGTGTGATATTCTTCAACTCCATCCCATTTATGTATGATATATTAAGCTGCATAAATGCATTCTATTGTCATGTATAACTAATTAAAACAAATAAAAAAGTTAAATAAAATATAATGAATCCTATGTAAAACAAACCCAATGATCCTTCCTCCACTGCTGTTATCATATATTGCATTTCATAATTTTGTTCTACCAGGCTCCCCATTTGGGCTCCAGTGTTGGTAGATCTGCAGTAGAGCTTTGGCAGCTGCATGTTTATCCACTGCACACACAGTCTCTCCACTGTGCAAGCCAAACTTTCTACCATCCAATGAGAAATGGCTATGGGTTTCTGAGTAAGGCCAAAGTGAAGAATATTTGATTTCTGAATTTTAGATAAATTATAACTATGCAGATGATTTGCCTTCCAATTGCTTGCACCAAAATGTCACTGAGTCTGAGAATGCTTATGAAGCTCTGTTTTAATTTCTATGCTCTATAATACCTCTGGGGGCAAGCCTGTCATCTTCCAGAGCAAAGAAAAAGAGCTTGCACCAGCATTCCTTCCAGGGATGGTCACAAGTGATCATTAGAACAGCTTCCTTCCCCTGATTTCTCATTATCAAGGTATATCATATTGCTAGGGACAGGGATCAAGAGGGCATCCTACTTATTCAAAGCTCTAAAATAAAATGCTCTGAGCATACAGTAAAACATGAAGAGTATTGGACATATTATGCATGCCCCCAAACATAGGTTTACCAGGAAAGTAATTTTTGTTACAACCACACCAAACCCACGTGAAATTTAAATTTGATTAGTGTTCAATGGAAAAGGAATTTGATGGCTCATTTTATGTGCCAATTTGACTGGACCACAGAATGCCCAGATATTTGGTCAAACGTTCTAAGAATATCTGTGATGGTATTTTTGGATGACATTAACATTTGTGTAAGTTCACTTAGTAAAGCAAGACCCCCTCCTCCTGTGAGTTGTCTTCATCAAATCATCTGAGAGACTAAATAGATCAAAAAGCCTGGCTTACTACAAAAAGGAATTGGTTCTTGTCAGTTCGCCTAGAGCCAGAATATTCCTTTTATTTTTTTTCCCTGTTGTAGACTCTAACTCAAACATTGGCTCTTCCTGGGTCTCCGGCCTGCTGGTATTCAGCCTAGTTTTTACACCTGAGACTCAGCCCTTTGGACTTGGACTGGAATTACACATTGGCCCTCTCGAATCTTCAGCTTGCTGACTGCACATTTTGGGATTGTCAGCTTCCATAATCTTATGAATTAATTCTTTATGATAAATCTCTTTACACATACATACATGCATGCATGCATACACACACACACACACACACTCACACACTCACTCACTCATTCTATTGGTTCTGTTTCTCTGGAGGATGATAATAAATATGGGGAATCTTAGAAGCTTGTTCTGCCTTAGTAAGTTCAAGAGGCCAAATGTTAATGAGTTTTTCCCCCACTAGTGAAGATTCAGAGTGTTTTAGAGAAATACTGAACATTGTGAAAATGAATCACTTCCTGTACAAAGTTGTAGGCAAAAGAAGGGAATTAACACAAACTCAATGCTCCCTATGAGCCAGTCACACAAACCTCATCTCAATGAGTTGAATTAAGGTTGCATTTAATGGCCTAAGAAATGAGTTGAAGAACAAGTCTCAGACACTAGTTCTATCATTTGCCTTTCCCAATAAGTACTGGATTTGTTGGGAAATGAAAATGAAACAGCCTTGAGTATAACCCTGACAGGCTAAAACAAGAACATTCTTCTGCTAAGTGAAGTTATGAAAAATGTGATTTATTTCTTGGTGCTAATCAAATGCTTGGTCACTTTAAAAATAATATACTTCTTAGCAAAATTCATCTTTTTGATGCAAAGTAGGTCATTCTGCCTTCCTGACCCCAAATAGCTGGGATGATGCTTACATCCTAGTTCAATGTTATGGTCACCACCTGAAATACAATGGGCTGTGATCACAGGTTTAGGCAGGGCCAGTTACATCTCCACTCCTCACAGGCTTTTTGTAAATCACAGGATGATTTCCAGACTCAACTCCACCCCAGATGTATGAACTACAAGATTTTATTGGGAGCCATGAAGAAAGGATCAGGATCAGGAAGCTAGCTTTTTGGACCTACATATAAGGAGAGCAAAGTGGAGTCCCATGACTTCCTGGTGAGATCTTTCTAGGACATTTCTTTATCCACATGGTGAGATGGACAGAAAGGTCAGAGAGGCAAAGGTCTCTTGCTGAAATCCACAGATCGGCAGATGTCTCACCTTGCCCCCCACCTGTATAAAAATGATCTAGACCCCCCAGTGTCCCTTCAGTTTTTGATAAAGTCATAAATGCAAATAGTAACTGAGAAAACAATGCTTTAAATGGACACGAAACGATGACTATAATTAATGGCCAGAGACTCTGCCTTTGTCATTTGTCACTTGGTTGTGTCACTTACCTTCCCTGGGCCTGAATTGTACAGGATTGCTAAGATTCTTTTACCTTAAAAACAAACAAACAAACAAAAAAAAAACAATAAAATAAAAACCACAAAAAACAAAACAAAAGAAAGAAACACAATGTTTTGACAGGTGCAATGGTTCATGACAGAACCCCAAGTTCAAAGCCAGCCTCAGCAATTTAGTAAGACTCTGTCTCAAAATAAAAAATAATAAAAGACTGCAGATGTAGCTCAGTGGTAGAGTGTCCCTGGTTCAATCCACAGTACTGAAAAAACAAGTAAACAACAACAACAAATAAAACCCAAGATTTTCTGTTATCCTTCTTTAGAGTGATATTGTCAGTAAGATAAGGCTTCTCTTATGGTTTAGATGTAGTGTCCAGCAAAAGCTCATATGTGAGACAATGTAAGAAGGTTTGAAGGAGAAATGATTGGGTTATAGCCTTAATTTAATCAGTGAATTAATCCCTGATGGGATTAACTGAGTGGTAACTGGAGGCAGGTAGGGTATGGCTGGAGGAGGTGGGGCATTGGAGTGCGGTCTTAGGGTATAGATTTGTATCCAGCAAGTGGAGTCTCTCCACTTTCTGATCATCGTGTGAGGTAATTCCCTCGCCACAAACACCTCCCCCCCACCGTGAGGTCTTGCTTCACCTTGAGTCCTGAGGAATGGACTATGGATTGAGACCTCTGAAACTGTGAGCCCCTAAATAAGCCTTTCCTCCTCTACAGTTGTTCTGGTCAGGTCTTTCAGTTGTAGCAGCAAAAAAGCTGACTAAGACACCTTCCAACTTATCAAAAGTAAAAATATGGCTGCCCCAAAGTCCCTTCTTTTTCACATGGATGACAGGGGTTCTTAGTTCCTCAGCCTTCTGTTGAATTCAAGTTAATAAATGTGTAGCACTTGAAATAGCACAGATCCCTGGTTTAGGTTCTAGAAGCACAAGATGAACTCATAATTAAGTAGGATCCATATTGCTAGGGTAAGAGAATACAAGTTATATTGTTATTTTTGAAAGAAAAAAAAAAGCACAAAAACACACATGTGGCAGCTTTCAAATATGTTCACAAATTTCTTGGCATATCTCTCATCAAGAGGGGACCAACCTCAAGGCCTGTATCCAAACCAAGAGACTATGATGTTAGAAGCTGGTTGGAAAAAGCTTCTGCTTGGTTTTCTTGTGACACTCTGAGGAGGGGAAACCAGCCACCAACTAGGAAGTCTGACTACCCTGAGGCACCACCCTGGAACAGATGTCTTTCTTAATAGCCCCTCTGAACTCTCGGACAGTACCTCAACTGCCAAACCTGTGAGAGAGCACTGTGGAGCCTTCCATGACTAGAGCCATAGCCAACATCCGATTGCCACTGCATGAGACGTCCCAAGAGAGACCTGCCAAGTCTGAGCCCTTTCTGAATTTCCAACCCCTAAGGCTGAGAACAACATAAAATGTTGAGTTTAAGTTACTAGTTTTGGAGTAGTTTGTTATGGAGCAATAACGAGAATAATCCTTCACCGATATTATACTTAAAATAATCCAGAATCAAAGTTACCATAGAAACATTTGTAAGATAATGAATGTTTTCCAGTGGGAATAGCACATGCATACTAAGATAAAGATGACAAAGATACAATTGACCTAAACTCTCCATAAACAGAATCATGCAATATTATTAAAACTCTTATACCGTTTGAATTATAGCCTCAAAATGTAGCTTCAGTTTCCTCAAACTTGAAATATAGCCATAAAACATGAGTATTCTGATAAAATTCAATTTAAGAAAAATAAAACATGGATGACCTTGTAAATAACAATTACGTTGTCCTTTCACATTATCAGTGTTCTTCAGGATAACAGAATTTTTTTGTTTTTGGTTGAAAAGAAAAAGTCATCCTGAGTCTTTATTTACTCTAACCACAGTGAAACACATTCTGGTCTGGTGATCAGAGGAAAAATACTAGAAGATAAGAATAGACTCCTGCTCTCTACCCCTTCAGCCAGACTGAGTGGCACATGATCCTACCATTGTAAATTCAGCGTACATTCATAGATATTTTCAATACTGTCAGGATTTAAGTGCTCTAATTCAGTTGGAGGTAGAAAATGACCCGTCTCCTAAAATGACAGCGTCAGGATTCCATGGGCCAAACTCTTGCCTGAAGATTCAGGCTCCAGTCGCTGAAGAAAATATATCTGTTTTAACAAGTGACAATTTAAGGGCCTACCCTGGGAAAGCAACTAACCTTGCCTCTTCATTTTGGTTTCTTTATTTGTAAAGTCATAATTATAGTCCTGACTTACCTTAACAGTCACTGTGTAGGTTGGGGAAGGCTACAAACTGGATTAAAAAAAAAAAAGTCTAAGAATTAAAAATGTGAAGTCATCTTTGCAAATATGGGAGTTTTTTAAATTGTTTGTTTTTAAAACACAATGTTAATCTTTAAAATTTGCATTATCCCTGGCTACATTTACCTGTGCTATTACCTGCCTTTTGCCATGCAAATGGTAATATTCACTGTATGAGTAAGTGAATGTGTGTGTGGGTGGTAGGTGGTAGCATTAGCAAATAAACATAAAACTCACTCAAGGTCCATTTGGGTTTGGAACTAAATGAATGGAACAAGTAGGGGAAACACAATTGTACTAATTACAGGTAACACATAAAGTTCATGTTTAAAAAAAAAGACAAATGAGATGTTACCTAGATAATAAATTCACAGTATTGTTCTTTTTTTCTCCATTTATTTTTTAGAATATACAGAAAAATATCAAAGCTAGTCCTTTACAAAACCTTTGGGAATGCCTCTATTACAGAAAAAATAGTCTGCATCTAATAATATTGGTTCCCAAGCCTGTGTAAAAAAGACACTACAGTTGTTTTCCTTTGCTAATCTAACTGTGAAAACTTTTCATTTCCTATGTTTGTGAGGTCTCATTCTTCTCATTTTGGCTCCAAGGTTACTCCTGTCTAAGGCCTTCCAATCTTCTTCTTCTGAGTCCTTGTCTCTTCTGCTGGGCTCTCATAGCCCTTCATTCACTCCTCTGTACATATAATTCCAACGTTGTACTCAAATGACTTGCTTACACACTCTTTTCCCATTAGACTGTGAGCTCCATGGGACCAAGGACTGAGTCTTATTTATTCCTTTTTCTGTTTCCATGGCCAGTGTACAGCTCTGTGTGAAACAGGTGTTCAGTCAGTGCTGAATGCTGTCCTTGGATCTGTCTGCCCTGGCTTTGTTTACTTTGCATTTGTATGATCTGCATTTCTGTGCATTTTTCCCCATCAATCTTTGTGGTTCTCACTAGTTTTGATTCTGAAGTTCTTATCTAGGAATTAAAGTCCATCACAGCTGATGAACGACCTGCAGAAACCAGGATGTGTATCTGGACTGAGTCGTTCTCTCACAGTTCTGGCTTTGCCTCTCACATCCACACTGCATTAGATGCTCTATTTTCATTCCTTCTTCTCATTTCCCTTTTGGAGTGCATGTGAAGGTGAGAAAACATCATCTTACTATTATATTCATACTTGCCTAATACTATGCTGAATCCAGCTGCAATTCCTCAATTATTCTGAAGAAAGTCAAATCTTTGTATTACAAAATAAATTTCCTTGTAATTTCTAGCTATAAGAAGACTTCTAGTTTTTAAGTGTGTTCTGATGTAAGCAAAACTCTGCTCTAAGATTTTTCTAGCATAAACAAAACACACAGGCTGAAACTATTCCGGAGTCAGTACAAATTACTGTTTAAAGAAAATCTAATGGGGGCTGGGGTTATGGCGCAGTGGTAGCGTGCTCGCCTAGCACGCATGAGGCACTGGGTTCGGTCCTCAGCACCACATAAAAAAAAATAAAATAAAATAAAGATATTCTGTCCACCTGCAACTAAAAAATAAATATTAAAAAAAAATCTAATGGCTTGGGAAATGGTCACCCCAAATGAAAAAAGACATGGTATGTGAAGCTGAACAGAATTAAATTCCATCTAGGTATGTTAATTTTTTTCTTTTTCCGTGTGTGTATAAAGATTGAAAGCAACAACATAAAAATATAAACACATATTCATTGAAAGATGAGGAATTTGTAATTATTTTTTCATTATACTTCTTTTCTGCATTTCTCAATTTATCACAATGCTCATATATTTTTCTAAAGAAACCCTAATGTGATATTTAAAGATAAAAATCTGAAAAACTAGACTAAGACTTTTAAAAGAAAAAAAAAACTATTTTACATAGTGTAGTCTGGGAAAAGGGATGAGCAAAGGGACTTTTATTGTAATTTTTTTTCATGATTTAAGTTTTATGAGGCCAGAAATTAATAAAATTTCACAAATACATTTTAAATAAAGTTAAGTACGAATTTATAAGTACCAAATTAAACACACACGTCAATATTCATTTTAATTACTGGATACATGGTTATAGTATTTTCTTTTCTGTTTTTGCTTTATATTTATATATAGTTATTTATACTTATATATATACTTACATATAACTATATATAAATTTTGGTTACATCTTTTATTGGAAATTTTTTTTTTTTTTTTGGTACTGGGGATTGAACTCAGAGGTACTCAACCACTGAGCCACATCCCCAGCCCTATTTTGGGTTTTATGTAGAGACAGGGGTCTCACTGAGTTGCTTAGTGCCTCACCATTGCTGAGGCTGGCTTTGAACTGGTGATTCTCCTGTGTCATCCTCCCTAAGTGCTGGGATTACAGGCTTGAGCCACCGCGCCCGGCTAATTGTAATATTTTTAAGTGAAATACATTTTAGTTCACAAGAGCAAACAGTGAGATTATGTTCCAAACATCCACCAGTCAGTTTAAGCAGCCACCACCACTTTTTATTCCATACAGTTCTTTAAAGAGATCTCGGTTATCCTTTAATTCGTTTGAGTATATTTTATTTTCTATAGCCTGAGTTTTCTCTTTGGGGATACTTTGCAAAGCCTCGAGCCTTCCGAACACCCACGAATGCGATAGAGCATCTTGCTTCTGCAAGTACGCGCCCTTCGACCCCGCCTCGAGAAAACTCCCATTGAAGTCCCTATGAGCAAACATCTATCAAAAGCAAGGCGATATGGTATTTACTCAACTTTTCTTCTGTCTGGTGGGTCAGAGAACAGACTCCAGTGTCCAGGAAAAAGCCGAGCCTGGCCGGGCCTTGGCAGCCTGAGCTGCCCCATTGTGATTCAAGATTCGGGGTGTAAACAAATGCAGTGTGTAACAATCGCCAGTTTGCTTTTAATGTTTTATAGCCGTGACTGCGGCTTGGGAAGAACACAGTAGTGTCTTCTTCACTAGAACTGAAGTTGAGGCTTTATTTAGTTTTTGGGCAAGCGGGACCGGCAGCTGCAAGCCCTCAATGGGCGCTTTCTAGTCCCAAGCGGGCTGCGCCGCCGCGTTGCTGGGAGCGGACGGTCTGGAGCCGCCCGCAGAGCGCGGCGGGGGCAGGAGGAAGCGGGACTGAGTCGGCCTGGCCTTCCCAGTCTCCGTGACAGGTGCTGCGGCACAAGGAGAAAAAGGAGCCCTCCCCACCCGCTCCCAGGCCTGAGCTCGGGGTCTGACACTAACTGTCGTGTTTTTTATTGCATTTTTGTTTGGAGAATACAGAGCATTGGCAGGCAGAGATGTACCCTGTGGCTTGGACTTTCTCTGCTCAGCCAGTGATGATGAAAACATTAACAAAGATTCTGACTTTGCTTAATGACCAAGACTCACTTAGATAACAAACCAGCGCTGCTGTTGGCAGAGAGCCTCCTAGATACTTGATGCACTTAAAACGGGAAGGGACATTTGGAGGAAAGAGCTTAAGTCATATTTCCTTACCACCAAAGGAGATTATCCTCTCTTGATTTGGATTGATAACCCTGCTTATTATTAACTATCATTTACTGAGAACTTCTGTGCCAGGCACTGAATTGGATACTTTATATTCATTTTCTCCATCTACACAACCCTTCAAAGTTTTGTTGTTGATTGTTTTTTCTTTTAACAAAAGAGAAAATAGGATTTCAGAGAGGTTAGTAAATTGTCCACCATTATTTTGTAGCATATAAGTGATGCAGCCAAAGATCCAATCTGAACAACCATAAAGTGACTTTTACTCATTCTATGGGGAAATTTATAACTTTTGCCTTACAAATTCTAAGTTGAAGGCACCAGGTGGCTATGGTCTTGTAACAGGTGAGTTGGACATGGGAAGACAGAGTAAATTAATTCAGATATACTATAATATCTACTCTTTTCATTGCAGAGAATTCCAGGAATATTCAGATAAAGTAAAATCATTGGGCCCAGTTGAAAAAGTATTCCTTCCCGTGAAAAAGTATTCCTTCCCTTGATTACTTCTCCATCTGGGCTTTAATGCCAACAGTCTACCATTATCTTATTTTAATTAATTACTCATTGATTTAAAAGTTTTAAAAAGACTTCATTGGGGGGGAACAGTTTGAGATTTAAAGAATTGAAAAGAATGCGGTTTCCAAAAGCCCTTCACTTAGTTTCCCCATTATTAACATCTTGAATGTACATTAATGATATATAGTTAATATAATTAATAAGCCAATATTGGCACATTAATAAAAGAGCACAGTTTATTCAAATTTCCTTAGCTTTAACCTAATGTCTTTCCCCACTCCATGATTCCATTCAGGATATACATTACTTTTAGTTGTCATGTCTCCTTGGGCTGCACTTGGCTTTGGGAGTTTCTTGGACTTTGTTGGTTTGGATTACCTTGACAGTTTTGAGAGCACTGGTAATTGATTTTTTAAGAGGTAAGAAGATGCCCCTCTACTGAGAGTTATCTAATGTTTTTCTCATGATTAGACTAGGGATAGTGGGTTTTGGGGAGAATACCATGGAGGTAAAATGCCAGGGTATCACATCATACCAAGATATGTTGAGAATTTGTCATGATTTATGACTGTTGATGTTGACATCGATCACCTGGCTGAAGCAGTGTTCCTCAGTTTTCTCCACTGCATATTATTCCTGCCTTCCTTTGTACACTGTGTTCTTTGAAAGTCACCATGCACAGTTTATACCAGTAGTGGTACTCATTAACTTTTAAAACAGTCCTATTCACTTCTCTGTCTCTCAAAATGATTTATTCTTTTTAAAATTTTTTTTCTAGTTGTAGATGGACACAATGTCTTTATTTTATTGCTTTTGTATGTGGTGCTGAGGATCGAACCCAGGGCCTCACACATGCGAGGGAAGCGCTGTACCGCTGAGCTACAATCCCAGCCCCAAAATGATTTATTCTTATCTAGCCTTACTTTGTATCATTTTAAAAATCAACTTCTCCACCTCTGCACCATTCTGTAAATGTAACTAACAAGTTGTAGGTTTTCAAAGCTCAGAGAGTATATCGTGCACCTTGTCCTTTTGGGATTGGATTGCCAAAGCCAGATGAAGCAGAAATCCATATGTGTACAGAAAGAATTTCATATTTAATATTTCATGAAAGGAGGTATTCATCCTGGGGAAAGTCAGACATTTTGAGGTGTCCTGAAATTGGTTTTAGGGCTCAGTTGTTGTTTGATCTTGAATAATATAAAAGGTGGGCACAATCTTTACAGTATCCAAGTCCTAAGAATCCCTCATCTTTTCAAGAGAAGTTAGGCGATGTGTATTGCTCCAGGTCACAAAGGCAGATGGCTCAACTGTAATGAAACAAAGTCTGCCTGCTACAAATAGGAACTGATCTTTGTTATGAACACAGATTTCCCAACCAGACACACAGGGCAGCTGGTTCTTTGGTGGTGAAGAGGAGCACACAGATGAGGAAGGAAAAAGTTTGAGATGGAAGTGATATCATTCTATCAATGTTTCACACACAGGTATTTTTTTGGACTGCTACAGTATTGCAAGGAAAAAGGAAAATGAACAACTTTAAAGTAGTCCTTTACATGCCACCACACCTGTTATCTTCCTAAAACATTTCAAAATTTCTTCACTTCTGTCTTTGAGCTAATAAGGGCACTTTTGTACATCTTTGTACACTTCCGTTTTAAATGCTTAATGTATATTTTTGCAAATCAAAAAATTTAAAACAAAATACAAAGAAAAAATTGACGTTATGTTAGAAATATAACTAAATATTTTCTGATGGTTGACTTATTCAGTGAAAAGAAAATGAAGCATTTAGCAGCGTACCTTTGACCTTGAACTGCTAGTAACTAGCAATCTGAGGGCCGCGCTTCTCAGTGTGTTAACAAGGGCCTGGATTATCACATATCTTCCCTGTAGGTCTCATTTTTCTAATTTTTTTGTGAATGGGAAGAGTCAGAAAACAGAGTTCAGTTTCCTCCAAAAGAATCTGTCCCCAAGTCACTACGTCGGAAGAAACTGGCAGGCAAGACAGAAGAGGCTAAATTCACCCCAGAGGAGAATTTAAAAGGTATTTCTCAGTAGAGTATACTGAGGGTTGTTATAAAGGAAGGACTTGACATATTTGATTTATTTTATCCACTGTTCATCAGAGGACAACAAGCATGCTTTCTGGTCGTCAAGGGGGTATTCACAAATATCTTTAAAGTACATGCAGTGGCAATGAGAAGGGAATGCAGTCAATGATACAGCCAATGTCTCCAACCTTTGCAAGAGTGAGAATATACTTTGGAAGTCAAATCACTTGTGTAGGTTCCCATATGAGAGTAAGTGAATCTTACTATCCATTCATGGATAAAATAAACCATAAGCTTGGAATGATATGAATCGTGTATTCACACGGCAGCTTCCACACACATTTGCAAAACCAGAGGCATATAGGTATGAAGATATGTATCTATTAAGACCACATAGTGCTTGCTGCAAAAAGCCTTGCAATGAGCCCTAAGACCTCTAGGGTCCACCTAGTTAGGAAAGCACAGGCTGCTACCCCCTGCTTCTCCTGCCCCATGCTGCTCCCCTGCTCACCTCTCTGGTCCTAATCTAGGTCTTCTTTTCTAGTGGAGGAGCTGTTCTGCCTGGACTTGCAGTTTCTGAGGATTTCTGTTCCTCCTCATATCTCCATAGAACACTGAGAAGGAACTTTCTGTGGGCTGGATTTAACCTGGTTGGAGTTCTGAAGCTCTTCCAAAGTTCAAGCATCTCTTGGTGACATTGACTGTTGCCTCCTCCTGTCCCTACTCTCAACTCTTTGGAAGCTGTACCGACCTCAAGAATAGCAAGAGTGGGCAGTGTTGTACAGCACCAGCCGTCTTGATACTCTGAACCTGCCCTGGCCCACAGCACAGAGCCAGCCAAGTGAAAGAAGGGTGTGTGAGCTCAGGGTTCTGACTCACACTGAAGTTGTTCACGGGTCACCCTGTCCTATTCTGTCTTCTTGCATATGATGTATGCTTTTTTGTCCTCAGTAAAGGGCTTGGTTCTTAGTGGAACTCTCCTCCACCCCAACCCCTTGGTTTCCCTGAAGGCAATTCTGATTTTCTACTCCAGTTGGGCTGTTTCAGGAAATAGCCAACACCTCCTTTCCCCTACCTGCCCACTTGATCAGCTCACCCCTACTTTGGAGAATAGAACCTTGGTTTGTAAAAAGACCTGGCTGAGTTTCCTCCTCCCTCACTCCCTGACCCCACACCAGCAAAAACAAACCTATCCCACTCTTGATTGACACCTAAACAGAGCTTTATTTTCAGCTTTGACCTTTGGTGAAACTGCAAATACCCTCACGAGCAGAGGGTAAGCCATACATATCAGTAAGTGACCACTGAATAAACTCATCAGATGCTTCCCTGGTGGCAGATTTCAACAGTGAGAAGATGGAAAAAGAACTGGGAAACTTCCTCTTCCCACTTTCACCAATAGTTAGGAAAAGTGAAAAGGAAAACCCAAGGCTAGACAAATTAAAATAAAAATAGAGTTCTTACCCTATCTTCTCTGTCATTTCAGAAAGTTCTCTATAGCAGATATAGGCAAATTTCTGAAGACTTTAATTTAGATCAGGCTGGAGATAATCAGAGTGGTAAACAAGTCCTGATAGGTATACAAGATGGAGCCAGGATGGAAGAGAATCAGTACTATTGAGGTAGTGAGCTGTAAGCCAGTCAACAGTGGTTAACACTTAGCATTCACAATGTTCCAAGGCTGTGCTATTCAATTTATATCCAATAGAGGTGCTTTTATTACCCCTTTTTAATAGGAGAGGAAATCAAGGCCCAGAATGATTAACTTGTCCAACCCACTTAGTAAGTTTGGGGGCCAGGAGATGAACCTAGGATGTGTAGGTAGTTCCAAAATATCAAACTTAACAGTCTAGGATATGGACCAGTGAGGTGGCAGCCAAAGCACACTCTGGGTTCAGTTCTAGTGTTGACTCCCAGCTGTGCTACTTTAGGGCATGTCATTTGACTGCTGTGGCCTCAGTTCCATCAACTGTGAAAGGAGATCAGAGTAGATGACCCTGCTCCAGCATGCAGGGATTCTATGTGAAATGCATTCTTGACAACCTGTGCAACTGATGGAACGAGATTGAGGGTGGGTTCCATCCCTCCCACCTCCCGGTCCTCACCTCAAGGACTAATGTGTATGGAGTTGCTTCTTTTGCCTTCCTTTCCCTATCTCCACTGAGAGTTACTCTTCATAGTGATGATAACACAACTGATATAAGAGAGTGTTTCTGAGATATGGAGGAGAAAGATATGAGCATGGAGTCAGGTAGAAGAGAATACCAGCATCAATTTGGTCAAGTTGTCCTCTCTGAGCTTTGGCTTCCACATCCGTGGGGACTAGAATAGTGACTCCAAGAGTTTTTGAAGAGATTCAGTAAGATAAGGCATGTAAAGAACCCAGGTCTATGCCTGGTACATAGTAGGTGCTCAGTAAATGTTAGCTCTAGTTCCACTTTCTATCATTCTTCCTTCCTAACAGGTGACATGCAGAATCCAGAGTTGCGAGGACAGTAGGGATGTCCTGCCACCTCCCATCCCCTTCTGTGTACCTGCTTCCAAGATAGCTGCTGATGCAGGTGAAAGGGAGTTACAGCCCTTTTGGTAGATACATTTTGAATTTGCCTTACTCTTTTCTTTAGGAATAGCCCTATCTACACAGAGGCTTTCCAAATAACAAAAAGTAGAATTTAAATAGGTTTGAGTAAGAAAGGAAACTTGCTCATTCATAGACTTGAACAACCGACAGAATGTAAGCCGCAAAGCCGCACGTGAGGTTTACACCAGCAGGGCAGTGACAGCAGTGAGAAGTAGCTATCTGTCTCCATTCTGCTTTCTGTGCTGTGGGGTTAATATTTGACTCCCTGAAGGTCATCTACTGGCTGCCAGCAGCTCCTGGAAGGAGACACATGCTTTTTCCCTGACACCTAGCAGGGTAGAAATAATGTCTTTGCTGTGGTTATCAGCAAAAACCCTGATTGGACTGGTTTAGGTCATATGTTCTTCTTTGACTCAATCACTAGGTCCAGGGATCTGTTGATGAGCTTAGCCAAGGTCATGTGCTTCATTTCTTTGGAGGGAGGAGGGAATCATATTTCTTTGATCCCCAAATAGAAATCAGGTGTTCTTGAGAAGAGGGAAGGTAATAAATATCTGGTGGGTGCCTGAAGAACTTTGAATGGAAAGGCATAGTTCTGGGGTCACTGGAGCTGAGTCATAGGAATAGCCTTGTTCCAGAAGATAGGCTTCAAAATCTTACTGCTGTTTCCCAGAGCTGCTCTGCTTTATGTTGTACTCAGGCTTGTTTATTTATTTCTTCCTTTTAATCTGTAGGTGTTCCTCTTTTCTATTACTACATAACAAACTATCACAATCTTAGCAGCACCAAATGACAGCCATTTTATTATTTCACATAATTCCAGGTTGACTGGGTGTACCTGGATAATACTGCTCTATGTGATATTGGCTGAAGAAATGCCTGGGGAAATTGACTGCTCCAAAAGGTCCAAGACTGGCTTAACACATCCTTAACAGGTAGTTTTAAATGTCACCTTGGCTATGCTACATTACCCGGCTTTTTAATCAAATGCTTATATAGGTGCTGCTATGAAAGTATTTTGTAAATGTGATTAGCATGCACTCTTAGTTGATTTTATGCAAAAGGGGTCACATTAGATAATGTGAGTATGCCTTATTGCATCAGTGGAAAAGCCCTAAGGGCAGAAAGTGAGGTTATTTGAGAAATTAAATCTGCCACAAATCTGCAGCAATTCTTGACTGAGTTTTCAGACTACCTCCAGGCCCCACTCCTTTTAGACATGGAATTTGCCTGTACTTACAATTGCATGTGGACTCCTTAAAATAATATCTATCTATCTATCTATCTATCTATCTATCTATCTATCTATCTATCTCTATCTATCTATCTCTCTATCTCTCTATCTCTCTATCTATCTAATCTCCTATTAGTTTGGTTCTTTAGAAACCCTGACTAATACAGCATCAGCAAGGTTGACTGATCTGGGACAAAATGGGCAGAGCTTGTTAAGATGAACAGAAGAAAATTAAAGGAGAGGTTAATAGATGTCAGGCTAATAACCACCAATTACTTATTTGCTCTGTATCTGCAAAGCTTTTTTTACAAAGCATGTGGGTATGTCAAAACTTTTTATAAAATTCACTTTTTATTTTTTCAAACCTCTGCTAGGTAAGCAAGGTGAGAGTTTCAAGGCTACACAACCATCAGAAATTAGTTAGATATTGAATCAGCCCAAACTATTTCTTAAACACTACCACTCAGTCTATGGCTCTCTTTGGTTCATTCAGGGTTAGAGATGAGAGTCCCCAGAGGTGGCATGCTCCATGTGCTTGAGGACCTTAACTACACTGGTAGAGATAAAACAGACAGACATCTACCAATAAAGTACATGAGCCTGCCCTTTCCCTGTCTGTTGCCCTCCTGCTCATTCCTACTGAGCTCAAACTTTACCTCTTCTCTCACCCCAACTCTATGCATTATACTAGATGGAGTTGCTTCTTTCCCTTTTCTGAGTTCTCATAGCTTTTTTTTTTTTTTTTTTTTTTTTTC
>PVHX01015159.1:0-47690 GCA_004024805.1 Geosciurus inauris
CTTATAATTTTGTGCAAAGTTAGAAAAATTATGATTGTAATAATTTTTTTTTCTATTTGCCTCAACAAATATTTTCAGTGAATAGTGTGTACAGCTTCTGAAAATTTGTTTTTTTTCTGTTATGTTTGATAACATGTATTTAAATGCAACTTTTGAGAAAAATAAATAAAAATTAAAATTAAAAAAAAAAATAAATAAATCTGCATGTAAAAAAAAAAAACAAAATTAGAATATCAACAAAGAGAAACCCAGAAATTCAAAAGTTGAAGAATGTAATAACTAAATTAAAAAGTTCATTTGAGGGATTCAATAGCAACTTGATCCAGAACAAGAAAAAATCAGCAAACTTGAAGATAGGTCATTTGAAATTATTGAGTCAGAGAAGTAAAAGGAAAACAGAATTAAGAAAAATGAGGATAGCCTAAGAGACTTATGAAATATCAAGCAGATCAATTTACACATTATGGGAGTCTCAGAAACAGACATGAATTAAAAAAAGGCAAAGAAGCTATATGAAGAAATAATGGACAAGACTTCCCAGATTTGAAAAAGGAAGTCGGCATACAAATTCAAAAAAGTTAGCAAGCTCCAATTAATTATATCCAAAGAGATGCACACCAAGACATACTATAATCAAACTGTCAAAAGTCACAAAGAAAAAATATCAATAACAACAAGAAAAAAAATCAGCTCATACAAAGGAGCTTCCATAGAGTTTTCAATGAATTTTTCACCACTTTGCAAGCCAGAGGAGAAAGGGATAATATAGTCAAAATGCTAAAAGAAAAGAACCACAAACCAAGAATTCAGCAAAACTACCCTTCAAAAATGAAAGAGAAATTAAGACTTGCCCAAATATACAAAAGCTGTATGTATTCATCACCACTAGAGATTTGAATTACACTTTCTTTCACCTCATTCATTCATTTGTTCAACATACTGACTGTGTGGTTTCTATATGCTAAGCATTATACTGAGTGCTAGAGGCCATCATGAAGGAGATGACATCTGTTCTCCAGAATCTCACTGTTTAGCAGAAAATATGAAGATGTGTGTGGGCAGGTGTCAGCAAACAGGCAAAGCATTCCATCAGAGGAAACCCACAAAGACCCAGGCAAGAGGCATGGAGTTTGAAGAGCCACAGATGTTTGAGGACTTCATAAATCCTTCCCATACTCTTCCCATAAAGGACTAGAGCAAAAGGTAAATATGGAAAATGTTAACAGATGCAACTGAAAGGATGAGTGGAAATCAGATTGAAAATGGTCTTTGGCTGAGGAATTACCCTGAAGGTAACAGGGACTTCTCTTCTTTGTTCACCAAGTAACAGACACAGATGAACATGTGCACCAACGACCAAAAAGCTAGTTGTCATTCCTTAATACTTTTAGACAATCTTCTATCCCACCTTCAACACAGTGCTTATACTCGAGTTCAATGAACATTTGTTAAATTAATTAATTTAATTAATATCTTTTTAATTAAAGATACTAAACAAAGAATGTATTTTCCTACCTTCTCACATTCCTATAAAAAATGAGAGCCAAGTCTCTGGTATGTGTATCTACACATGTAGGGATGCATGTTTACATAACTGATAAAATAAAAAAAATACATTATGAGAAGATAACAGGTCCAACAAGTTGTGAGTTTAGCAAAAGAGCTACTATAACCCCTTACCTGGACTTTCTAATAGCAATACCTTATACACTGAAATCATGCAAATGTAAAAAAGTCTTCAGAACTTCTCTCTTAGTTCTTCCCTCCCCCATCACTCACTCACACACACACACACACACACTCACAGTGTTAGCCCATCCAATCTGACATAAATACCTTCACTCTAAGCAGCTTCTTAGATTTAAACCTATTTAAAATGATTTGCTCATGTAAAACTATATCCTAGTGACACTAATCTTCCCTATCTTCATTCTGGATTAGTCAGAGTAGAATTTTACAGTGATTTTAATACTTAAAAATGAAAAGTTGAGCAGTCTCATACTCTTGGGACAGATGAACTCTTCAGTCCTCAAGGCAAGTGTAGGTGAGGGATTAATAAAAAGTCTCTCTTACATCATATTCTAACCAATATTTCTTCCTGCCACTTTTGGGAGAAGTCAGTCCTTAGAAAAGCACTCTCAGGGTTTGTCCACATATCAGAGAATAACAGGGCAGTAAAGTGGGGTCATACCCTTGCCATCAATGAGATGAGTTTATCCTATTATATTTTAAGACTGTCAAAGAAGAAAATGTTACTTTCTCCCTCAATAACTCATTGACAAAGTACATCCGACATTTTCTTCTTACTACACATAGGTAACCCAAATTCCTCTCGGCAGCATTAGCCTCCATGTAAGTTTCTATGCAAAACACAGCAACACAGCAGTATACATAACATGTAGTTTAATTTTATCTCTATTTAAAAAAGAAAGAAATATAAAAGGTGCAAGGATACAGGGAAAGATGGATGAAGAGACAGAGCTGAAATGTTAGTGAACAGAATCTGTAGGCATTAGAATTATAGGTGCTATTTATTTATAGGTGTTCAGTTCCTTTCAATTGTTTAAAGTTTTCTATAATAAATACGTATTACTCTGGCAATTAAAAAATACTTAAGGTCTTGAGCATTATTTTTATATAAATAAAATATTGCTTTTTAAAAGGTTTTGTGCTACCTAGCATCATTTTCAACAAAAGTACATACTAACTTCCAGCTTGCCTTTTATTTAAAAATCTTCTTAAATCACCTCTTGGCTTTCACATCCCCACACTATGTAATCTGAGCTCTTTGTGCCTTTTGTCCTAAGACTTGTTCTTCCCACCCACACTTGAAATATATTGTGCTTCACTCAAGACACATGAGGATAAGTCGGGTTTTCCTGTGCCTTTCATCTCTGTTAATCCTGCATTGCATTTATGATGTTATATACACAGGGACACTTCCTCCTCACAGTAACTGTTTTAGTCAGCTTTTTCACTGCTGTGACTAGAGGACCCAACCAGAAAAATTACAGAGGAGGAAAAGATTGAGGGCTCATGGTTTCAAAGGTCTTAGTACATAGAAAGCCGGCTCTATTCCTCGAGGCTCCAGGTGAGGCAGAACGTCATGGCAGAAGAGTGTGGCAGAGCAAAGCAGATTACATGGTGATCAGAAAGCAGAGAGAAAGAGGTACAAATATATACCCCAAAGCCATGCCTTCTATGAGCCACTTCCTCCAGCCACATCCCACTTGCTTCCAGTTACCACTCAGTTAATCCCACCAGGGATTAATCCACTGATCAGGTTCAGGCTATAACCCAATCATTTCTCCTTCAAACCTTCTTGCATTGTCTCACACATGAGCTTTTGAGGGACACCTCACATCCAAACCATAATAGTAACTGCGCATATTATATACTAGACAACATGTTATCTTCAGAGACTGTTATACTTTGAATATTACTTTCTCTTGGGACTGAGGTTGTGGCTCAGTGGCAGAGCTCTTGCCTTGCACGTGTGAGGCACTGGGTTCGATCCTCAGCACCACATAAAAATAAAGACATTGTGTCCAAATATAACTAAAAAATATTTTTTAAAAAAGAAAATTATTTTCTCTCTTTATACATTAAAAAAAAAAAAAAACCTATGGCAAAGAGAAGTTAAATAACTCATCCAGAATCATATAGCTTCATGATATGCAGATTCATTATCCATCACCTCAAAACCTTACTCCTCCTCCAATCTCTGCTAATAATACACCCATCCTCCTAGTCTATGAGATTAGAAATCTCAACATGTCTTATGGTTCTCTCTCTATAATCAATTCAAATATCCAATCAGTCACCAGATTGTGTTTATGTTCCTTCCAATGACTTTCTATAATCCACGTGTTCTTCCCCTTGCTGCTGCTCCTGCCTGGTCTAGCACAGCACTTTCTTCTCTAGAAAGAACCACAGCAAGTGCCTCCCACTGAGATCCTTTTCTCCAGCATGGAGACCTTATACTCCACACCACCCAAAGTCAGCTTTCTAAGCACACAGCGGTCATGTCACTGATTGTTTGCTACGTAGACACAGAAAACAGACTGCACACCCAGACTTATGTTCATGGAACTCATTCAAATTGTTACATGTAGCTGTTGTTTATTCATCTCCATGGCTGCATGGTATTCTACTGTTTGATAACACTCCAAATTATTTATTCACTCTAATGAAGACATCTTTTAAATGGACCCCATTTAGGGTCATTATCAACAGTGCTATTATGAAAATACAACGTATCCAGGTACGTATATACCCAAGTGACTATAGAGCATCCAGCAAATATCTGGACCATAGGATATGCACAATTTTAACTTTTCAACAGCCAAATATTTTTCAAAATAGCTGTTATCTAATTTTTTCTTCATTACATCCTCAGTCCAATTGCAATGACTAGCATATGGTAGAAAATCAATGCCTATAGTAAGGAAAGACTAGAGAAGAAGAGGCAGGGTAGGGAAGAGGAAGAGAAGAAGCAAAAGAAGGGGAGACATTTATGGTACATCTCAGTGCTTCTGTCAGGGAAGTAAACCAAATGTCTCAGGAGTTCCACTGCCTAGGTCAGCCTGCACCTGACTGAGGGATAAGCCACCCACAGCATGTGAGGCTCAGCCACTCCCTCAAGTTATGCCTGTATGAGAATCGCTCCTAGTGCTTTGCCCACTCAACGCACATAGCTCAACACAGAACACAGTGGAATCATGACAGAGAAAACATGGCTCCCATCTTGGAACAACTTTGTGAAAATGAATGGCAGTTGTCCAATGTCCACTGAGGTCATTTAAATATGTTTTTCTTCTGAATTTGGAAAAATTAAAAAGTTCAGGAGAAATATGGATCAGGAATCAATCCCTAGAGCATGCAGCTACCTGCTCTGAATACTCAAAACGGCAGTTTCTGAAAAAGCAAAAACTCTTAATGAGATCCTGTCTCTGAATTATTGACCAAGTAGGTATGGCAAATCTTACCTAATTGTTTTCATGATGGGAATTTAATTAAAGTGTCTTTGAGGGGAGGGAAAATGTTCCACACACATTCTTGCTGTGATGACATCTCAGTTCTAATCACAGTGTTCAGGGCCTTCTCCTATAACACCAGTGACAGAGTGCCCCAAAGGAAACAGCGTCTTCAGGTCACATCAGCCCTGCTCACTCCCTGCACCATTCCCGGGGCTAACACTGCTGTGCAGCCTGCCTGGCTCATATCTGCACTCCCCACGCTGCTGGGCTAAACCCACTTCTAAAACTGCTTCCTCAGGGAAGCAATGAAATTTATAGAGCTCTGAAGAAATGCTACACAGTTTTCAGCCTTAACATAGACATTAATGCTGTATTTATAAATAACATATAAATAAATATATTTCTATAACATACATGTTCTGTATGCACATACATATGCACATGTACGGAGACAGATAATAGATGATGATGATGATAGAGATAGATAGATAGATAGATAGATAGATAGATAGATAGATAGATAGATAGAAAGAAGAATGAAGTACAGAACAATTATGGATTAGATTATGGATGTGGTTCCTGGAATAAGACCACTTGGATTCACATCTTATCTCATCTTTCCTACCCACCCACTCAGGTAAGTTCCTGAAGCTCTGTGAAGAAGCTTGCTCTTCTCTTTAAAATGGGTTACTACGGAGCTGGGGTTGTGGCTCAGTGGTAGAGCGCTTGCCTAGCATGTGTTAGGCACTGGGTTCGATTCTCAGCACCGCATGTAAATAAATAAAGGTTCATCAACAACTAATAAAAATGTTTAAAAAAAAAGGGGGGGTTACTACCTATTTCATGATTTGTCCCAAGGTTGAAAAAGGTAATCTGCATAAAGCACTCAAGGTACTATGTGTAAGCACTCAACAAATGTTAGTAAACAACACTAACACTACTAGTCTTAGTAATAATCCTATTCTATCACCATCCCCATTATTATTTCCCATTTATAGTAAGAGAAGCACAGAGGTTGAGAAGTTAAATGCCTACAGTGCAAATCCAGTTCCAGAGAACTCCAAACCACTCATATTTCAGTAACTTTTTGGTGGCCCTCAATCACCATAAACCACTTGTCAACAATGGTAATGACAGGCCCTCCAATTCTGAGAACCCTCTCATCTTCCCAGCTTCCACCCTACCATGCCACCACATCATGCTCACACTCTGAGAGACTATGAGACCATACCCCCGCCCCCGCTCTCCTGGAGCCTATTCCCACTGAGATAATGTTGTTTCTGTTTTTGTTTTTGTTTTTTCCCAGCACTGAGGACTGAACCCAGGGCCTCACACATGCTAGGCAAGTGATCTACCACTGAGCCACATCCCCAGCCCTGAGCTGATCTTTTAACCCGTGAAGGATTCATGGGTAGCCACCTAATTGTTAACAGTGAGCATCAGCAGGGAACACCATAACAATAAGGAATAAATCAAATGGTGGAATCTCAGAAGCCCAGCAATTTAGGGCAGGTATATACTTCAGAGTTGTCTTGCTCCATCTCTTAAAATGTAGTATTTAAGAATTGTTAATAACAGTTACCACTTTTTAATAGCCTATCCTTGCAAAGCACTGTATCAAGTTTTTTATATACATGCATTTTAGTTCATTCTAACAATTTTATAAGGTAGGTAACACTAAGCCCATTTTACCGATAAAAAAACAGAGGTTCATGGGGCTGGGGTTGTGGCTCAGAGGTAGAACACTTGCCTCGCAAGTGTGAGGCACTGGGTTCGATTCTCAGCACCACATAAAAACAAATAAAACAAAATAAAGGTATTAAAAATTTTAAAAAAGGGCTGGGGTTGTGGCTCAGTGGTAGAGCACTTGCCTCGCATGCGTGAGGCCCTGAGTTCAATCCTCAGCACCACATACAAAGCAATAAAATAAAGACATTGTGTCCATCTACAACAAAAAAGATATTAAAAAAAATATATTAAAAAAAAAAAAAAAACAGGTTCAAGGAAGCAAACTTGCTTAAAGTCACACAAAAGTCACACAATAGCAAGGCCACTATTTGCACAGTTAACCAGAACCCATGTCATTTCCCACAATTCTAGTACCTAGAAAAATGTCTATTCGAAGAAAGTTTACTGACATCCTTAGCTGGAGGGTAAAGCTTCAAAACATACAAAAGTTAGTGAACTGGCTCAACTGGAAGCTTATCTCTGGACATCAGGCCTACCGTGCAGGCATCCCACTCAAGGTTGTATTTGTGAGAAGGTGTCTATGTGATCACAGAGGCCTCAGCATTTAGAAAGGTCACACCCATGGTTGAATACTCTGATGACACTGTCTTGAAATGTAGGGGCTCTGCATTGTCATCTTGCACTGGGACCCAGAATTATATATCCGTGCTCATGATACTATTTCAAGTACAGGTCTATACAGCATTGACCGGGCCATGTCCCTGGGGAGTTTTCTGGAATGCTCAGGAACATATGTTTCAGTTTAGCAATATCTAATGAAAGTCTCAAACAAAATCCCTGAGCCCATAAAATCTGCTTCTAATAACACCATGTTTCACCACATAATCATTGCCACTGCATTAACGTGTTCATGAATATTCCATGCATTCTAATCCTCACCAAAGACAGTTTACTAATAAATAATTTTTAAGTAGTATCAGCACAATAGGGGAAAAAAAAACTTTACATAATGCAAGAAAAAAAAATTGGCAAAAAACTTGCAATGATTTTGTGGTAAAATATGATATGTCCTTAAAGAATTGAACAGACACTTCTCAGAAGAAGATATACAATTGATCAACAAATGTATGAAACAATAGTCAACATCTCCAGCGATTAGAGAAATGCAAATCAAAACTGCTCTAAGGTTTCATCTCATGCCAGTCAGAATGGCAACTACCAATAATATAAGCATTAATAAGTGTTGACGAGGATGTGGAGGAAAAGGCACACTCATACATTGCTGGTGGGACTGCAAATTGGTGCAGCCAATCTGGAAAGCAGTATAGAGATTCCTTAGAAAACTTGGAATGGAACCACCATTTGACCCAGCTATCCCACTCCTCAGTCTATACCCAAAGGACTTAAAAACAGCATACTACAGTAAAGCAGCCACTTCATGTTTATAGCAGCTCAATTCACAATAGCTAAACTGTCGAACCAACCTAGATGCCCTTCAATAAATGAATGGATAAAGAGACTGGTATATATACACAATGGAATATTACTCAGCAGTAAAAAAGAATAAAATTATGGCATTTGTAGGTAAATGGATGGAGTTGGAGAACATCATGCTAAGTGAAGTAAGCCAATCTCAAAAAACCAAAGGCCAAATGTTCTCTCTGATAAGTGGATGCTGATCCATAATGGGAGGAGGGGGCATGGGAAGAATGGAGGAACTCTGGATTGGGCAAAGGAGAAGGTGGGAGAGGAGGAGATAGGTAAGATGATGAAATGAGATGGACATCGTTGCCCTAGGTACATGTATGATTGCACAAATGATGCAACTCTATATTGTGTACAACCAGAGAAATGAAAAGTTGTGCTCATTTGTGTACAATGAAACAAAATGCATTCTGCTGTCATGTATAATTAGAAAAAATTTTTTTAAATGTTAATATAAAAAATATATACATATATGGTATGTCCTAAGAAAATAATCTTAGATGATGGCTTACACCAATCTACAAAGAGATTCTTGACATCATTTTATATAGGAGCAAATGCCCAATGACTAGAACACTTAATAATTTTGTATAATGAATATATCTTAACAGCCATTAAAAGATCACTAAAAAAAAAATGATACTATGTACTACAGGCATGGAGAAATCCCTGTGATTCAGGAGATTGAGGCAGTAAGACTGCAAGTTTGAGACCAGCCTCAGCAATTTAGTGAGGCCCTGTCTCAAAATAAAAAATAGGGCAAGGAAGTAGCTCAGTAGTTAAGTGCCCCTGGGTTCAATCCCTGTCTGGGTTCAATCCCTGGTACCAAAAAAATCAAAATAAATAAATAAATAAATAAAAATTAGAAAGGGCTGGGAGTGTAGCTCAGTGGTACAACACCCCTGAGTTCAATCCCAAGTACCACAAAAATATAAATAACTAAACAAAATAAAGTTAGTCCCAAAAGTAGTATATAGTTAATGTAAAAGCTGGAATACCATGTACAGTACAATTCCACATTCATGTGTTTGGATGATTTTTCTGCAGAATGGATAAATAATCTGCAGCAACTACAGACCACTCACACAGAGGAACACTATGCAGCAACGGAAAAAGAACCAATTACTGGCACACTCAAGGTGCTGCTCACGGACACAACATTGAGTGAAGAAAACAGGCTGAACAGAATATAGGATTCTACTGGAAATGAAGAGCAACAACAGGCAGAGCTAACCTATAAGGATGGAGGTCGGAATATCGGTTTCCTCTGGGGTAACTGGCTGGAAAGGAAACACCGCCAAAGGGCATGTTTTTTCTTACAAGTATTTTGTAACTATTCTGCAATGAACATGAAATCAATACCTGTGAAAAATATGAACAGTATTCAAAATAATTAATGGAAAATGTTTGGAGTAGCACCCATTCCAACTAGACTTAAGTGAGGCTGGAAGGTTTTCCTCTCTTCAAACAAGAGGCTGCTGAATCACTTCAGAGCTAAGGGGAGAACTGAACAGAACCAGCTAGGAGTTAGCAACAGAACTCCTCTCAATGCCACACCCTCTCGAAGTCAGGCACGCTTGAAATGGAGGAGCCTCCACCTGAGCACAGAAGATACATGAAAAATATAGCCACACTGCAAACCTGGAAGGTGAACTTGGCTTTTCAGTTTTGTTCTCCATCTCTTTACTTAGCTACTACTATTAAGCCCTGATGGTATCATGATCCCAGGTGACATACATAGACTGACAGAGGAGGCGGAGCTGAGTCTAGGTAGACTGTTATCAGGTTCTTCTCTATTGTCTCAAAATGTTTAGGTTGACTAGGTATGATGGCACACACCTGTAATCCCAAGAGCTTGGGAGGCTGCAGGGGGAGGATTCCAAGTTCAAGGCTGGCCTCTTCAAATTAGTGAGGCCCTAAGCAACGTAGTGAGACCCTGTCTCAAAAAATAAAAAGAGCTAGGGATGTGTCTGCGTGGGTAAGCACCCTTGGGTTCAATCTCTGGTACCAAAACAAAAACAAAACAAAACAAAAAAAGAAAATAGCTGGCATGTCTGCTCTGTAAGAGCAGAGAATGTCACACAATTTTGACATTACTCAGACTCCCTTAAGTCTCCCTCCCTCATCCCTTACTTCCATTGATCATTCCTCTAACATACATCCAAGAGGGTCCTCAAGAGGGCCCTCACCTGAATTTTGCTAAACTTTTCAGCATGGTATTCCAGCTGAAAAGTGTTTACTATTTGCTGAAGAGCCAGATTATCAATGGGTCACACTTTGTAAGATTATTTGCAAAAAATAGAGTTCTAGAAGGCATGCCAACTGAGGTTTGCTTATCACTAGGACCTCAGGATACTGACTAGTTATCACAAGTTTCCAAATCTAGCTCGAGCTTCACCTGGAGCCAGCCCTGATTACAAAACCAGAAGCACTGTGATGCACCTACATTTGAACCTTTCCCCCGAACCTTGGACTAACAGAACTCCAAACCAAAGGACAAAAGAAGATGAAAAAAATCAATAGTCATCCACTATGATATTTCAAAAGCTCTTACTCAAAAACGCCACAGAATGCTTTCTTGGCTCAACATCATTGTTTCCAGCTCAGTTATCACCTCCCTTTTCAATAAAATGGCTTACTCCACTTTTCAAAGGTAGTGACTTTCAAAAGCCACCTCACTTTGAAAACAACATTTATTCACCATTAGTTCCAACAACAACTTACATTCATTTAGTGTTTTATGCTCTCCAAGCGTAGAATATTCCTGTTATTAGTTTATTAAATCTTCACATCATTCTGTAAGGGAGATGAAGCCAACTCTTCCCAGGCCCAAGGAGCCTTGGTCAGAGGTGACCAAGGAGAAATCAGGACATTCCAAAAGGGGTGCCAGCTGTAGGTCTGCTTATCACAAGGACCACGGGATACTGACTAGTTAGTAAACGTTTCCCAATCTCACTACGCGGCAGGCTCACTGGGAGCAGCTCTGTGGTCCCGGCTCCCATGTTACTGCCTCAGCTCTCCTCCTGCATGGCACAGCCTACCAAATCCTATCAGAGCTTCCCAACTTGCACTTGCCCTTGGTCCAGTTTCATCCCTTTTCCCTTTCTTCCCTTCATTCCCAGTCCAGCCCAGAGGGAGCACTATCTGAATTCCTCATTCATTTGACAAATGGCTATGAACCAAAGACTGTGCTAGAAACACCAGAGAACTGTGACCTCAGGTCACAACCACCAGACTGTAGTACAGGATAGAAAACCAAAGAAGATCCTGATTATGGGAACACAAACATCAAAAGGCAAATAAGCATCTTTTGGAGGACAGACTTACAGAGCCAAAAATAAGGCTCCAGAGGCTAGGATTGTAGCTCAGCGGTAGAGCACTTGCCTTGCATGCATGAGGCCCTGGGTTCGATCCTCAGCACCACGTACAAAGCAATAAAATAAAGACATTGTGTCCATCTACAACTAAAAAAATATTTAAAAAAAAAAAAAATAAGGCTCCAGCCTAGATGCCAATCTGCACAGAAAGGCTTTTCTGATCTGCTAGTTATCATTGTGGTATGCTCGGCTAACTGTTCCATCACCCACTGGTGTACTGGAAATCAAGGTCAATGTGAGCACAGGGAGTCATGTTTGGGGACAAATACAGTGGCATTTATTCAGGCTGTTTGATAACTACACCCTCAAACTCTTTAGCATCAGGATTGTGGCTTACAAATAATGCCTAAATAAAGTCAGCAGAGCCAGAGAATTTTAATATTTCAGAAAAAGCAAGTTGGAGGTCAATCGAAAAGGTCAATGCCTAGAGAAATAAAGAAGAAAAAGACTCAAGACAGGAAAAAAGATAGATCCACAAAGAAAAATGTCCCAAAATTTGCCCTTGTAACATGTAAATTACACTATTTGCAATTTATAAGAAAATTACTTGAGACTTGTGATGTTTTAATCCAGAAATTCACAACTAAAAAATTTAAAAAGTTACAAACCTATTTATTAGAATGAAAAATATTCATTTGAGTAACTTCACTAATAATGAAAATTTATTGAACTAAAAATGGCTGCTCATCCCATTAGTTTAATCTGTTTGTAAAATATGATTTGTGGTTTTATGCTTATTTTACTATATTCCAGGAGGAATTTCACTGGTATGTTTGTAAATGTGGAACCAGCACATCAGAGGGATCTACTCAATGTTATTAAAACACACTCTTCTGGGCTTAGCATTTTCAATCTCAGAAGTAAGATCTGTGACCACCAAAGGAAAAGCAGAAGTCCTCAGATATGGACAGGGGAAGATGTGGCCATAGGGAAGCTACACTGAGTATGGAAGGATGATCTCATTACACAAAAGTAAAAAGACACACAAAAACAACAGCTTTGCAACATCATGAACTGAGAGCAAGACTCCACTCATGGTAATAACTAGAAGATACAAGAAAAACCTGTACTTGGTACAAACATTCAGCTATGGTGAAAGGGCAAAGTCCAGGGAAACACCTTTACACAAAGATGATTAACTTTTGGAATTACATTACTTGGGTAAAGTGTCAACTACCAAAATCAAGTCAAAAGCACCACAACAATATTCCACATAGTATGATTTTTTTAAAAAAAACCTATTACCAGGAAGAGAAGAATAAGAACCCACAACTAATGAACAAATATATATTTTTTCTTTTTTTCAAACAAATATATTTTAAAGAACAGATGCAAAGAGAAGATAGTATGGAATTAAAAAGCCTATCTCAAGCCCAGCATGGTGGCACATGCCTGTAATCCCGGTGGCTCAAGAGGCTGAGGCAAGAGGATCACAAGTTCAAAGCCAGCCTCAGCAACTTCATGAGGCCCTGTCTTTAATAAAAATAAATAAACAAATAAATACAAATAAATTTTAAAACTGGCTGGGATGTGGCTCAGTGGTTAAATCCTGCTGGGTTCAATCCCTGGTACTTGGGGGTGGGGGTGGGGGAGCAGGGGGGGGGAGCCTATCTCAAAATGTAAGATTTCAGGAGGAAGAAACGAATACTATAACTTTCTCCTAAAAAATCTAGAATACATTCCATTCTCCATTTTCCAAAGTAAAAGCCTATATTTTACTCTACCTAACAAATAAAGCACATTCTCACAAAAACTGACTTTAAATTTTATTCTTAGATTTCAGATTAAGATTCATTTTTCTATTTTCTGATTTGGTCCAAGTGTCCTAAGGCAAAACAGAGCTTCAGCCTGCAGACCCTCAGGTCATTCATCAAGGCAACCTGTGTGGCGACCCTGGAGCTGCAACCACCAGTCACTATAGGAACCAAGAAAAGAATCAAGAAATAAAAAGGAATTCTGCCAAATGCTTGCATTAGCCCCTGAATACTATTCTCTCCAGGGTTTAAATTCCACTCTGGAACTAAAATAGAAGGTTCCTACTCTCATGAGTCTTGAAATGGAAGTTCATAATACCTGTGGAGACAGTGTACTGAGGAAATGCAAAATTCTCAACATGGAGCATGTTCTTGTGGTATAATGGTACGTAATTATAAGCACTGCTTCTGTATAACAAATGAATACTGGGGATTAGAATCAAAGTCACAGGAATTTTTAAGATTCTAATAATAACAATAACAAAAGTAATAATATCAGACACTGACATTTAATTTCCACCATGGCCTGGTGCTACTCCAAGCTCTCTCATGTACTATTTTAACCCTCACAACAATACTCTGAGGTAGGAATAGCATTCCTATCACACAGATGAGGAAACCAAGGCATAAAGAAGCAAAGTAACTATGCAAGGCCTTACAATTATTTTCAGGGGTGGGATTCTAACTCAAAGATCTAGTCAGTCACTGGGACACATGAGACCTTGCACAGGCCTAGGTGAGCCAGGCTGACTGTGTGAATAAAACAGTTCAGTAAATCCTTTAATCAATGAGCCAGACACAGGAGAAACAAGGGACCATGAGACCGCTTCCTGCTGGCTCTCGAGTTCCTGAGTGGCCTGATCACTGGTACAGAGATGTCCCTATCATTTGCAGTAATGAGTTTCTGTTACTTCCAAAGCAAAACAAAGACAGTGGAAACCACGGTAAAGAGAAAAGAGGGATAGAAAGAAAGGTGGGCAGTGCCCCTTCCACTACACTCCAGTTACTCTCCCAGGAAGCCCATGTCCTGCAGGGGGCACTGACCTCGCCTCAGTCCTGGGGACAGATCCTCTTGGTCCACAGCATTCCTCTGATCACTCTTAATGGTCCAGAGGGAGTGGGGAATCTAAATGGACTCAGCTGGTCTTGGGGGAACAGTCTTTCCCCCAGGTTGGGAGACAGGTTCTCTCTCTCTCTCACAGATTTGTTCCTCTAATGTGGACAAAGAGGCATGCTGACCATAGCTTCAATAGGAATGCAAATTAGCAGGGGGAAAGAAGAAGCAGGGAAAGATAGAACCAAAAGAATAAAAGTATGGAAATACAGCCCACTTTAAGCTAAAACGGTTCCTGGAAGAGAGGAAATGCATGATAGTTGTCAACAGCACAGATTCTGAAGCCAAAGGGCCCGGGTCTGATTCTGACACTACCACTTACTAGCCATCTTACCCTGTATAAGTTACTAACTTCGAGTATATAAAATGGGGACAATAAGACTTCAAACTGGGAGTCATTATGAGTATTAAATAAATTGATATATTTATACCTACTGTATACACACACACACAGCACTTAGAACAGCACCAGGCATACAGTAAAACATAAGTAATGAAGAGCTGCTATTGTCTGAGTTGTGGCTTCTGTTATTTGCAGCAAAAGGCAACCTACTTGGTACAGGAGAAAGCATAAAATATCAGAGGACCTCTCTCAAGGCACAGTGGCAACCTGAGCTCTGGAAGAGTTAGATGAATAAAAATTAGCAGATCACTCTACCTTCCAAAAAGGATGGAAATCCCATTCCATAAAAACTACAGCAGGAAAATGTCAGATAAAGTTAGTAGAGGAAGAAAACACATTAGAAATACCCTAGTGTGCCAGTCTTGGAGGCACACATGTCTAATCCCAGCTACTCAAGAGGCTGAAGCAGGAAGTTCTCAACTTCAAGGTCAGCCTGGGCAACTTAATGAGACCCTGTCTCAAAATAAAATTTTAGAAAAAAGGGCTGGGAAGTAGCTCAGTGGTAGAGTGCTTATCTAACATGCACAAGGCCCTGAGTTCAATCCTCAGGTCCATAAAAAAGGAGGAGGAGGGAGAGAACTATCCAGTTGTCTGAGAAAACAGATGGGGGAAGGACCAATGTAGCTCTTGTCCGAAAAAAATGTCACAACTCTGGAGACTTCAGTGGGAAGCCAAAATAAGATCTCTGTGAAGAGACAAAGAGCAAGGCTTTAGTCAGATCTACAGGAAACCGATTTCAAGCCCATCTCTGAATTGAGCCAGTAGGCCACGCACAGGGACAGTGACATCTGGTTTCTTGTCACACACCCACACCTGCTAACCAGCACATAGCTTGAAGGTCTAATTTTAGGTTCAGCAGCCATGACAAATTTGGGGGTTTTATCCCCCCTTTGAAAAAACTGTCCATATTTCATCTTCTGGGTACACTGGCTGGTCATTACTCTCACATTCTCTGGCAAAGAAGGGAAGTGAAAATAATAACACGTCTTTCTTTCTTTGACATCCTTCCCACTCCCAGACTACCCACTCATTTAGAATGCCTGCCTAAATGCTTCTAAATCCACATCAAGAGCTAAGAAAACATGCTCTAGAATCTGGTTCACAGCTCTCTGCATAGCTGCCCTTGTTCAGAAGCCTTCTTGTAGACACTTTTTGCTGAAGGACAAAACCCATTCTCCATACCTGGGATCCAAAGCACTCTGTGGCCTCAGATAAGCCCACCTTTTGTAAATTTCCATATTCCTTTCTCAACCCTTCGCCCAAAGTAAAGTCTGTACCTGGATTCATATCTTGCCTCAGATTTACTAACCGTATCACCTTGGGCAAGTTATTTAACCAGAGACTCAAAAGCTATACATGAAAGATCTAGCTTAGACCTTATGTCATACTAGGTGTCAATAAATGAGTCTTCTATGCGGGTGATATAAATTATAGTGTTCGAGTGGATTAGGTCATAATGAACAAAAGAAAGCAAAAAAGTGTTAATTGGTCAAAGCTTTTTAAAAGTCAAACCATAAATACCAAAATAAAAAATGCACATAATCTTGACCGGGAAACCCCACTTTGCTCCATCTACCTTAAAAGGTAATTAAGTGTAAAAATACAGACTCTAGAGATTTTTCATTACAGCACTTTTGTAATATCTAAAAATTTCATTTTAAAAAGCCTAAGTGTCAATTAGGAAAGGACCAAGAAAATTATATGAACAGATAACTATCTCTAGGTAAAGAGAATTTTTTTCTTTTTGTTCCCAGAATTGGTCGATATTTTTTACAAGAGGCATGTATCATTTTTTTCAAAATCAGAATGACTATTTTAAATATTTAAACATACATACACAAAGAGTCAGGCACACTGGTACATGCCTGTTATTCCAGTTACTAGGAAGGTTGAGAAAGGAAGAACACAAGTTCAAAGCCAGCCTGGGCAACTCAGTGAAACCCTGTCTCAAATAAAATTAACGTGTGCGTGCACGTACACACACACACAGGAAAAGGTTCCTAAAGGATGCTTTCTCTGGATTCTCAGGAATAATTGCCATTTTACTGTAATGAATAAAGGTTTAGTTCAGCTTTTAAGACAAGCCAATAGCCCAAATGCCTTCAAAAATCAAGGCTAAAATAAAATAGATGAAATGGAAGACTTTTTGCATGAAATGAGACAATTCCATTCTTTTACAATGTCTACAAACAAAGAAAAGAGCTCTATTCTCCAGTTACAGCCTTTACACTTAATCCCAACCATCTCTGTCCTATGTGAGCTCTTGCCATGAGGGAAACTAAAAAATAACAACCAGGGGGTGTTTCAGAGCAAATCCACCTGTGACACTAATAAGACTTGACATTCTCATTCATCCAGTGGACAGCTGGAGCACCCTTGAATTATCATTATATGGCTAAAGCTATGGGAGCAGTAATGATTTGGAAAAGTGCTGGACTTCAAGAACGGGTTTGGATTTGGGCATTTTAGTTATTTAGGCTAAAGAGCTATATTATTTCCATTAAAGAGATAGGTACCTAACAAAAAAATAAAACCATACAGAATAACAAACACTTGGTAAGTTATCCTCTGAAATCATAGTTCACAGCAATAGTTATTAACATTTATTGCTTATGACATTTTACTTTTGTTTTTAAACTGATCTCCAAGGAATCAATTGTTTCTTACCCATTATATTGGCAAAAATTAAAAAGCACATTATGTTAATATCAGGTGCTGGCCATGTTGTAGTAAAATGAAAATTCTCATGTGCTGTTAACGAATGCAAATTAGTGTACTATTAACACACTGCAAGATAATGTGATGCACCGGGCACAGTGGCACATGCCTGTAATCCCAGCACTTAGGGAGGCTGAGACAGGAGAATCGCGAGTTCAAAGCCAGCCTCAGCAACGGCGAGGCGCTGAGCAACTCAGTGAGACCCTGTCTCTACATAAAACACAGAATAGGGCTGGGGATGTGGCTCAGTGGTCGAGTGCCCCTGAGTTCAATCTCTAGTACCAAAGAAAAAAGAAAAAAAGATAATGTGATAAAATCTGTTAGGGACTATATGTCTGCTTCACCTCCCACTCCCTCCGAATTCTTTCTGAAACCTTATCCACAATGTGATCTCATTAGGAGATGCAGCCTTTGGAAAATAATTAAATCTATAGGAGGTGATAAAGGAAGAGTCCGATCATGGGATTAGTGTCCTTACAAAAAGGGAAAGACATTGAAGCTTGTTTTCTCTACCATGTGTGGAAATGGTAGAATATAGTTCACTGCAAACCAGGAAGTGGGCTCTCACCAGACACTGGATCTGTAGGTGTCTACATCTTGGACTTCCCAGACTCTAGAACTGTAAGAAATTGATGTGCATTGTCCATGTCACCCAGTCTATGGAATTCTTGTAATAGAAACCCAAACACTCATGTCCTGAGAACCAGCCTTATAATTTTTTCTCAAATTAAGATATAATTCACATACCATAAGATTCATGGGTTTGTGTGTGTGTGTGTGTGTGTATGTGTGTGTGTGTGTGTGGTTCTGGGAATTGAACCCAGGGGCACTCAACCACTGAGCCAGCCCTTTCTATATTTTATTTAGAGACAGAGTCTCGCTAACTTGCTTAGGGCCTCCCTAAGTTGCTGAGACTGACTTTGAACTCATGATCCTCCTATTTCAGCCTCCCTAGCCACTCAGATTACAGGCATGTACCACCACACCTGGATAACATTCACCTTTTTAAGGTGTACAATTTAATGAAATTTAATATATTCACAGAGTTGAGTGATTATCAACACTAATTCCAGAACATTTTTATATTCCCCTCAAAAAACTCCATACTCATTAGCAGTTACTCCCTGTTCTCTCTCACTAGCCTATGGCAGTAACTAACCCACTTTCTAACTCTATGAATTTACCCTTTCCGGACATTTCAAATACATGGATGATACACATGATATGTGACCTTTTTAACTGACTTCTTTCAGTTAACATAATATCTTTAGGGTTTTTCCATGTTGTAACATACATAAGCATTCCATTCCTTTTTATGGCTGAATAATATTCCATTTTATGGGTGTATCATATTTGGTTAAATATCCATCAGCTGCTAGACATTTGGATATATATATACATATTCTGGATACTATGAATAATGCTGCTATGAATGTTTGTACAAGTTTTTGTGTGGACATGTTTTCATTTCTCTGGAATATACATCTAGCAGTAAAATTTCTGGGCCAAATGGTAATTCTATGTTTAAATTTTTGAGGCATTAAAACACTGTTTTCCATAGTGGTTGCACAATTTTACATCCTGCCAGTACTGCCAGTAATGTATAAAGGTTTCAGTTTTCCCACATTCATCCCAATGCTTGCTATTGTGTGTCTTTTACTTTTATGATTTTTGTTTTGTTTTGTTTTGTTTTGTTTTGTTTTGGCACTGAGGATTGAACTCAGGGGCGCTCAACCACTGGGCCATATCCCTAGCCCTATTTTGTATTTTATTTAGAGACAGGGTCTCACTGAGTTGCTTAGCACCTTGCGTTTGCTGAAGCTGACTTTGACCTCGCAATCCTCCTGCCTCAGTCTCCTGAGCCACTGGGATTACAGGTGTGCATCACCACATCCAGTTCCCCTAGCCCTTTTTATGATTTTTTTTGTTTTGAAATAGAGTCTTGTTGAGTTGCCTGGGGCCTCACTAAATGGTTAAGACTGGCTTTAAACTCATGATCCTCCTGCCTCAGCTCCAGAGTTGCTGAGACTATAGGCATGTGCAACCATGTTCAGCTATTGTGTGTCTTTTTAATTATAGCTACCCTAGTTAAGTGTGAAATGTATCTCATTGTGGTTTATTATTTACATTTCCCAAATAATCCCCACAGATTTTGTGTGGTTACTGGCTACTGTGTATCTTCTTTAAGAAATGCCTTCTTTAAGAAAAGACACAAATATCTTGTCAATTTTTCAATTGAACCATCCTTTTGTTATTGAGTTGTAGTAGTCCTCTACATATTCTGGATTCTAGACTCTTATTAGATATATGGTTTGCAATATTTTCTCCTATACTCCTGATTGTCTTTTTACTTTCTTGATAGTGTTCATTTGACACTCAAAAATTTTTAATTTTAGCTGCTTACTCATGCCAGAGCCTAGACCCAGGCCCAGGTTTGACACTCCCTCCCCCACCTGTGTGAGAGCCAAGACCAGGACCACTCCCATGCAGAGTGGATGTCCACCCTCCTGCTCCCTAGCCGGTATCCATCTTGGGACACTGCAGCCATCACTGTAGCCCTTCCCATGTAGAAGCATCCACCTTGGGACAACAGACAGGGCCTGGAAGCAGCTGCCCACCACAGCATAGCACACCTCAGTGCTGCATCTCCGAACGGGCAGCCCAAAGCCATTGTAAGTCCCACTCTCTCAGCCCCATCTCTGAAAGTGGCTGCATCCATCTTGGGCCACCTCCACTGCTATCTTGAGTTACCTCCACTGCCGCCACTACCAGTTTAGTTGCAGTAGTGTCCATTGGAGGACACCTGCCAGGGACTAGAAGCAAACACCAAGGTGAGGTACAGGTAATCTGCAGGGACACTACAAGATTATAGGGTAGAACCTGCAATGCCTCAGATCTGCACTGTAAGAAAGGAAGACACATAATCAACATGAGGAACAAGGGAAGAAAGTGCCCCAAACAAACATAGATACTACAAAAATAGAATCCATTGACAGTGCAGTTCATGAAATATCAGAAAATTTCAGAATGCACATGATTAAAATGATCTGCAAATTAAAGAATGACCTAAGTGAGCAAATACGGGAAAAAATTGATCACTCCAACAAAGAGATAAGAGAGCAAATACTGGTACCAAAAGATTACTTCAAGAAAGAGATACAGATTGTGGGGGAAAAAAAAATCAGAAATTCTTGAAATGAAGGAAACAATAAACCAAATAAAAAACTCAACAGAAAACATCACCAACAGACTACATCACTTGAAAGACAGAACCTCAGATAATGAAGGCAAAATATAAAATCTTGAAAATAAAGTTGACCATACAGTGAAGATGGTAAGAAACCATGAACAGAATATCCAAGAATTATGGGATAGCATCAAAAGACCAAACCTAAAATTTACTGGGATAGAAAAAGGCACAGAGATTCAAACCAAAGGAATGCACAATCTCTCTCTTCAATGAAATAATATCAGAAAATTTCCCAAACATGAAATTGAAAATCAAATACAAGAGGCTTACAGGACACCAAATGTACAAGATAACAATAGATCCACACCAAGGCACATTAAAATGAAAATGCCCAGCATACACAATAAGGATAGAATTTTAAAAGCCACAAGAGAGAGGAATCATATTACATATACGGGGATACCAATTCAGATCTCAGCAGATTTTTCGACCAGGCCCTCAAAGCCAGGAGATCCTGGAACAAAATACACCAAGCTCTGAAAGAAAATGGATGCCAATCAAGAGTCTTATATCCAGCAAAATAAGCTTCAGATTTGATGATGAAATAAAAACCTTTCATGATAAACAAAAGTTAAAAGAATTTACAGAAAGAAGGCCTGCATTATAGAGCATTTCTGGCAAAATATTCCATGAGGAGGAAATGATAACCAACAATGAAAATCTGTAAAGAAAGGAACTACACTAAAGGAAAGGCCAATCAAAGGAAAAACTAAGTCAAGTTAAAAACCAAAAATAAACCAAAATGACAGGGATTACAAATCTTATTTCAATAATAATCCTGAATGTGAATGGCCTATACTCATCAATTAAAAGACATAGACTGACTGACTGGATTACAAAAAAGAAGACCCAAAATATGCTGCCTTCAAGAGACTCATCTCACAGGAAAAGACATCCACAGACTGAAGGTGAAAGGGCAGGGAAAAATCATATCACTCACATGGACCACAAAAGGGGTTTCCATCTTCACATCAGATAAAGTGGACTTCAAACTAAAGTTAGTGAAAAGGGGGAAAAAGGACATTTTATACTGCTTAAAGGAATCATACATCAACAACACATAACAATTCTATATATCTATGCCCCAAACAATGGGGCATCTACATATATCAAACAAACCCTTCTCAGCTACAAGAATCGGATAGACCACAACACAATAATACTGGGTGACTTTAACAAACTTCTTTCATTACTGGATAGATCTTCCAAACAAAAATTAAACAAAGAAACTATAGAACTCAAAAAAACAATCAATAATTTAGACTTAACAGACATATATAGAATATTCCATCCATCAATGAGCAAATATACTTTTTTTTCAGCAGCACATGGATCCTTCTCCAAAACAGACTATGTTATGCCACAAAGCAAGTCTTAGCAAATACAAAAAAATAGAGATACTACCGTGCATTCTATCTGACCATAATTGAATAAAATTAAAAATCAATGATAAAATAAAAAATAGAAACTATTCCAACACCTGGAGACTAAATAACACACTAATGAATGACACATGAATAACAGAGGACATTGGGGAGGAGATAAAAAATTCTTAGAGGTAAAGGAGAACTCCGATACAATATATGAAAATCTCTGGGACACTATGAAGGTAGTGCTAAGAGGAAAGTTCATTGCATTAAGCTCATTCGTTAATAGAAGAAAAAGTCAACAAATAAACAATTTGACACTACATCTCAAAGCCCTAGAAAAAGAGGAACAAACCAACACCAAAAGTAGAAGACAGGAAATAATTAAAATAAGGGCTGAAATCAACGAAATAGAAACAAAAGAAACAATTCAAAAAATTGACAAAACAAAAAACCAGTTCTTTGAAAAAATAAATAAAATTGACAAACCTTTAGCCACCCTAACAAATAGGAGAAAACTCAAATGGCTAAAATTCATTATGAAAAAGGAAATATCATGACAGACACTATTGAAATACAGAGGATAATCAGAAACTATTTTGAAAATTTATACGCCAGTAAAATAGAAAACCCCAAAGACACCGACAAATTTCTAGAGGCATATGACATACCCAAACTGAACCAGGAGGACATATACAACTTAAACAGATCAATTTCAAGCAAGAAATAGAAGATGCCATCAAAAGCCTACCAACCAAGAAAAGCCTGGGACCAGACGAATTCTCAGCTGAGTTCTACAAGATCTACAAAGAAGAATTAATACCAATACTCTTCAAATTATTCCATGAAATAGAAAAAATGGAAACCCTTCCAAACTCATTCTATGATGCTAGTATCACCCTAATACCAAAACCAGACAGAGTCACATCAAAGAAAAATTTCAGATCAATTTATCTGATAAACATTAGATGCAAATATTCTCAATAAAATTTTGCAAATTGCATACAAAAACATATTTAAAAAATAGTGTACCATGATCAAGTGGGGTTCACTCCAGGGATGCAAGGTTGGTTCAACATATGGAAATCAATCATTGTTATCCATCACATCCAATTGATACAGAGAAAGCATTTGACAAAATACAGCAACCTTTCATGTTTAAAACACTAGAAAAACTCGGGATAGTAGGAAGAACCTCAACATTGTAAAAGCCATCTATGCTAAACCAAAGGCCAACATCATCCTAAATGGAGAAAAATTGGAAGCTTTCTCTTTAAAAAACGGGAATAAGACAGGAATGCCCTCTTTCACCACTTCTATTCTAGCTAGTCCTCGAAACTCTAGCCAGAGTAATTAGGCAGATGAAAGAAATTAAAGGAATACAAACAGGAAAAGAAGAACTCAAACTATCATCATTTGCCAACAACATAATTCTATACTTAGAGGATCCAAAAAATTCTACCAGAAAACTTCTAGAATTAATAAATGAATTCAGAAAAGTAGCAAGATATAAAATCAACACCCATAAATCAAATGCATTTCTATACATCAGTGATGAATCCTCTGAAAGAGAATTCAGGAAAACTATCCAATAGCCTGAAAGAAAGAAAATACTTGGGAATCAATTTAACAAAAGAGGTGAAAAATCTCTACAATGAAAACTATAGGACACTAAAGAAATTGAAGATCTTAGAAGATGGAAAGATCTCCCATGCACTTCGACAGGCAGAATTAATACTGTCCAAATGGCCATACTACCCAAAGCGCTATACAGATTCAACATGATTCTAATTAAAATCCCAACATCATTCCTTATAGAAATAGAAAAAGCAATAATGAAATTCATTTGGAAAAATAAGAGACCCAGAATAGCCAAAGCTATCCTGAGCAAGAAGAGTGAAGAGGAGGCATCAAAATACCAGACCTTAAACTATACTACAAAGCTGTAGTAACAACAATGGCATGGTATTGGCACTAAAACAGATCTGTAGACCAAGGGTACAGAATAGATGACACAGAGACTAACCCACATAAATACAGTTATCTCATACTAGACAAAGGTGCCAAAAACATACAGTGGAGAAAAGATAGCCTCTTCAACAAATGGTGCTGGGAAAACTGGAAATCCATATGCAGCAAAATAAAACTAAACCCCTATCTCTCACCATGCACAAAACTCAACTCAAAGTGGATCAAGGATCTAGGAATTAGAACAGAGACCCTGCACCTCATAGATGAAAAAGTAGGCCCAAACCTTCAACATGTCAGATTAGGCCCCAATTTGCTTAACAAGACTCCTAAAGTGCAACAAATAAAATCAAGAATCAATAAATGGGATGGACTCAAATTAAAAAGATTCTTCTCAGCAAAAGAAACAATCAATGAGGTGAGCAGAGAGCCTACATTCTGGGAGTAAATTTTTGCCACATGCACATCAGATAGAGCACTGATGTCCAGAATATATAAAGAACCCAAAAACTTAATGCCAAAAAATCAAACAATGCAATCAATAAATGGGCTAAGGAGCTGATTAGAAACTTCTCAGAAGAAGATATACAATCGATCAACAAATATATGAAAAAATGTTCAATATCTCTAGCAATTAGAGAAATGCAAATCAAAACTAAGATTTCATCTCACCCCAGTCAGAATGGCAGCTATCCAAAATACAAATACAATAAGTGCTGACGAGGATGTGGTGAAAAAGGCACACTCAAACATTGCTGGTGGGACTGCAACTGGTGCAACCAATCTGGAAAGCAGTATGGAGATTCCTTAAAAAACTTGGAATGAAACCACCATGTGACCCAGCCATCCCACTCCTTGGCCTATACCCTAAAGACTTCAAAACAGCACACTACAATAATGCAGCTACTTCAATGCTTATAGCAGCACAACTCACAATAGCTAAACTGTGGAACCAACCTAGATGCTCTTCAATAGACGAATGGATAAAGAAACTGTGGTATATATACACAATGGAATATGACTGAACAATAAAAGAGAATAAAATTATGGCATTTGCAAGTAAATGGATGGAGTTGAGAACATCATGCTAAGCGAAGTAAGCCAGTCCCATAAAACCAAAGGCCAAATGTTCTCTCTGATAAGTGGATGCTGATCCAGAATGGGGAAGGGGTATTGGAAGAATAGAAGAACTTTGGTCAAAGGGTCAAAGAAGAACTTTGGTCAAAGTGGGAGGTACATGAGGACAGGAAAAATGGTGGAATGAGATGGACATCATTGCCCTAGGTACATGTATGACTGCACATACGTTGTGACTCTATATCGTATACTACCAGAGAAATGAAAAGTTTGTGCTCCATTTAAGTACAATGAATCAAAATACATTCTGCTGTCATGTATACCTAATTAGAATTTTAAAAATGTTAAAAGCTTTTAATTTTAATAAAGTCAATTTTATGTATTTTTTCTTTTGATGCTTTGTCTTCTCTATTGTCATATCTAAAAAAAATTGCCTAATCTAAGATCACAAAAATTTATACCTGTTTTCTTCTAAGTATATTATAGCTTTAACTTTATCATTATTTAGGTCATTTGATCCATTTCGACTTAATTTTATATTTGGTGTGAGGTAGGAGACCAACTTTATTCTTTTCATATGTAGATATTCAGTTGTCCCAAAATGATATGTCAAAGAGATTATTCTTTCTCCTGTTGAATTGTCTTGTAATATATAATTAATATATATCTTAAATGTGCAAGAGTTTAATTATAGGAGTAGCAACACAACTGTATATGTTTGTCAAGACTCACAGAACTATTAAACTACGAATAAATTTTATTATATGTAAATGATTTCTCAACAAACCTCAAAACATTTAAAAATTCTCCTGAGAGCAATGCTCAAATATAGCATAAAGGGTCACATATAAGAAACATATGCCTCACAGATATTGTATTCTTGTTTGTAATAGAAACTAGAGACCATCTGAGTTTCTATCAAAAAAGAACTAACTATATAAAATGTAGAGTAGTCAAAGGCTATGTAAAAGAATAAGTCAGATATAATATATATAAGATATATACATACATACACATCTCAAATGAGTAAAGCTCAGAAACATTCCATTTAGTAAAAAAAAAAAAAGTTATAAAATAATTTGCATGGCATAAAATCATGTATGTAAAAACAATATATGAAACCATATATTCAGCTTTTATGAGTACATTATAAAAGTGCCCTAAGGTATCTGCTAAAGGTATGGAACAATATTCTACAAACTAAAAATACTCACTGCCTCTGGAGAAGCTGACAAGACACCAGGATTGGAACAGACAGTCAGAAGAGTTGAGCTCCATTATTTTCCTCCAAAGAAATATTTACTCATTTATTACTTATGTGATCAAAAAACTAATTATGTGGCACTTACGTAGTTGCAAACAGAGATTGAAATCTTAGTTTTTTAATGTATGTGCTCATATGTGCATCCCTGTACCCAAAATACACACACACAGACACACACATGCAGAGGTGACCTTACCAATTTGGATTTTCCATACTTTCCCGGAAGACAGACTCTTCTTTCATAGATGCATACTGTGTCCACGTAAGGCAGTGGCTCCGTATAGCCATATTTCTTCCCTGAGGATTGAGCCACGATTCCTCTTCTAACTGGATACTAGGGATCTTTAAAATGCTCACCTGCCAACAGAGGAAGGATGCCTTTCTCAATTTAAGAAGAGCAAGTTATATAGGGAATTGAAAGCTGCTTTCAGTCTTGGGTAATAAAGAGGACAAGAGCCCCTGACATACAGACGACGACTCACCAATGCTGAGCCGTTGGCAATCAAACACACTACGACCTTACCGAGAGCTGGTGAGGACATGCAAATGGCCCAGGATTTATGTAGGCTGTACAGTGCCTGGCCTAATTTCCCTAACTGCTAAACACTAAGCAAATTATCAGCCTCCTTCGTGTCTCCTCTAGGGCTGGTTATGGCCTTCTTAAATTGATGGATTCTAATCGGGCCCACTTACAGGCTCACATGCAGGGTACTATCAAGTAAAATATTTTCTTCATTTTAAACTCTGTCCAATACCTAGAACTGTATTCTTTCCTAGGTAGAGAAGATATGGAAAACTACAAAGGCAGAATTGTACAAGTCAGAGGTATCCTTAAATTATTTAAGAATTGAGATACAAGACAAAGTTGAATGCCTTTCTAAATAATAGATTCAAAGTGAGTGTATAGGGCAAAGGCAGGGTATGCACTCTGTGGAAAAAGCCAGTAATAATTTGCTGCTACAGCGTAACACATTTTACCATCTGGAAAATAAAAGAAAGTTCATTTTCATTGACATATTAGCTTTCTTTCCACTAAGAATGTGACAGAGTCTTTTAATCCATGATGGGGAAGTGATAGAAGCTGCCGTTTTCCCTACATACAGCACAGCAATTTAATTTGCAAGCTAATCAGCAGGAGCCAAGTTGAGTTCTAAATCACACACAGAATCTCTTGCAGGTTGAAACAACCATCTGAGGCATTTTTAAACGTGTGTATCATAATGCTTTCCTCTTACTTCCTAATAATTGCAAAACAACTTGTCACAAGTCCTTCTATGGTTCAAGCCAAGCGATTAAAATTTTCCACTCACCTTTTTGCAACAAAGAATCAGCAGAGTGCTTCAGGATTTCAAAGAGAGAAAACAATTTGCTATCATGAAGATTTCATGATCAATATTATTATTTCACAGAAATACACAAAAATATTTACACAGAGCACTAAGAACATTATACTCTCAGAAATTACTTATCTCTGATGGTGAATTAGGAAACTGAAGCTTTAACTTCCTTACTATCAGACTAAGTACTGACAAACTTTCCCCATCTAATCATTTTTACCTGAGTCATTTCTAAACATATACAGATTGAAAACAGTATCACTTCATGTAAAATGCCAAGAGTACCTTTCAAATAATCGTAGAACATCTCTACATCCATTAAGAACCCTTCATACAAGAAATAGAGACAGAGACAAGGACAAAGTATCTCCAGCAGCATCTGCCAAAAGTGGCGTGGATATGAAAAGGTTTTCCTCCTCCAAAGAGAGATAAGGCAGTAGGAGTAGGAAGTTCTAGCTCTCCACCTCATCAGAAAATGATGTCTCTCTCCACAGCTGTTTTACACAGTATTACATTTACTGTGGTTAAATTTTATAAAGAATTTACCTTTCTTAAAATTTCTGGAATCACATTCTGGCAGACTGCAATCCTCTTTCTATAGATGATTCCTGTTGATTCATCTAGAGAAGAAAATTTCACACTCAAAAAAATTAAGAAAAAATATTCTTGACGTAAACCTTTTAAAGTCAACCTCAATATTCCATATGTAGAATTCCTAGAGAAAATGTTTAACTCAAAACTCAAATTTCCTTCACCACTCTTCTGAGCCAAATCACAGGTATTCCTTATCTATGATCAGGGAATGAGGGCAAAACTTTAAACAACTCACAATGCACATGCTAAAGTCAAGGATAAAAGAATCATGAACTGTGTGTTACTCTGGATTATCAATGTCAATGCTCCAGTGACAATGGCCCATGAGCCTCCTGCTCAATTCAAATAAAGAGAATGTTTCACGTTAAGATGGAGAATCTAAGATGTGCGAGGTGGCGCATGCCTGTAATCCCAGTGACTCGGGAGCCTAAGGCAGGAGGATTGCCAGTTCAAAGCCAGCCTCAGCAACTTAGCGAGACTCTATCTCAAAATTAAAAGGGGCTGGGGATGTGACTCAGTGGTTAAGAGCCCCTAGGTTCAATCTCTGGTGCAAACAAAAAAAAAAAGATGGAGAATCTCGTTCTGCCAGCCTCTGTACTACACTTTGAAGCACAGATTCTAACTAGAGTTTAAGCCTATGGCTAATTAATTATATAAGCCATACTCTTTGCTCATAGAGGAATTGATCCCCTGGGAGCAGAACCATTCTGTTTTGTAGAAAAGTTTCCAGAATAGTGCCAGGTGTATAAAAAGCACAATATATGTGAGTTAAGGAAAAGGGAGACAGAGGCAAAAAAAAAAAAGACAAACTTTGAAGTGCTGTTATTTGCAGGCTGGGGTTTGGCTCGGTAGTAGTGCGCTTGCCTAGCATGTGTGAGACACTGGGTTCGATTCTCAGCACCACATATAAATAAATGAATAAAGGTCCATGAAGTGCTGTTATTTGCTCTGAGAATTACTGGGACTCAGCTACACTGCAGGTCATAATCCTGATCCCTGATTGCAAACATCCTGACTGCCCAGAATTACTGCAAAACCATCTGCCTGTCCACAGTCCCTCTGGCCATCTCATCCCCACACTTAAAATGGATGAGCCACTCCTAGAAGCAAAGATGCCCTTGACAATGTCAGACATTATAATTAATACCCTATAGCACTTTACAATATGCTCATTGTTTTCTCAATGTTGACCTTCACAACAACCTAAAAACCAGATTATTTTACCACTCAGGAGCTTAGACAAACAAACAAAGCCTCCCAAAAATTAAGCCATGCAGGTAATAACAAATCAGGCCTGGGAGTCAGATGTGTCTGATGTCACATAAAAACTTCCTCCCATACTGAATGCAGGTACATGAGAAGATGGTTTTTAAATACATTGATCTAGTTATATAAGTACAGAAAATACCCTTATAAACAAAAGATAGTTTTATATCTATCAAACACAGAGGGGGCCTCAGAGTCATGTGACCAAGAGAAGCATCTTATGATTTCTAAGAACCCTGCAGGGCATGTTAGACAGTGGTCTGGGTGTCTCCAAAGGTTTGTGCATCGATGACGTACATCGCCACAGCTTCCTGCACTGCCCATTCCTCGAGTTCAAACGACAGTGACAACCCTTCCATTGAAGATGGGCTTGACGAAGAACAGGAGAGATGCCTAAGCACTAGCCCAGGGGTCAGAAAACATTTTCTGCAAAGAGCCATATGGTAAATAATTTGTTTTTGTGAGCATTAAGGCCTCTGTGGAAAATAACTCAGCTCTGCCATTACAGAAAGGAAGCAGCCATAGGTAAACAAATGGGTGTGGCGATATTCCAATAAAACTCTCAAAAACAAGCATCACAAGCCATCATTGGTCCACCTCATCTCTAAACAACACTGAAACACAGTGTCAAGTACATTTATGACTCCATAATCTAACCATTCTCCGATCACATCTCATAATATGCTATTACTCACACTTGTTTTGCCATCTACAAAATGATATGCAAACTTAGGATAAAGATATAGCTATGACTGTGGAAGCAACCTAGATGCCCTTCAACAGATGAATGGATAAAGAAACTGTGGTATATATACACAATGGAATATGACTCTGCAATAAAAGAGAATAAAAGTATGGCATGGAATTGAAGAACATCATGCTGAGGGAAGTAAGCCAATCCCAAAAAATCAAAGGCCGAATATTCTCTCTGATTAGTGGATGTTGATACATAAGGTGGGTGGGGGTGGGGAGCATGGGAGAAATGGAGGAACTTTAGATGGGGGGGGCGGGAGAGGGGAGGGGAAATGGGAGTGGCAAAAATGGTGGAATAAGATGGACATCACTACCCTAGTTACATGTATGAAGACACAAATGGTGTGACTCTATCTTGTTTGCAACCAGAGAGATGGAAAATTAAGCTCTATATATGTGCTATGACTTGAAATGCACTTAAATAAATAAATATTTTTAAAAACAGCTATGAGACCTAGGGTAAATTATTTAATCTCTCTATACATCAATTTCTTCACTCATTAAATAATCAAAGCAAGAGTGCCTGGTACATATTAAATGCCCCAAAATGAAATGTTACCTATTACAATGATGTATCTCAATCTTTTTCTTTTGCACCAGTTATTGAACTTGAGGGCACTTAACCACTGAGCAACATCCCCAGTCTTTTTTTGTATTTTATTTAGAGAGAGAATCTTGCTGAGTTGCTTAGTGCCTCACTCAGATGCTGAGACTGGCTTTGAACCCTTGATCCTCCTACCTCAGCCTTCCAAGCCACTGTAATTACAGGTGTGCGCCATCACCACGCCCCACTTGCAGCTCAGTCTCACCATTAAAAGTGACAAGAAAATTCTTTAAGACAAAATAGGACACACACATGTACACACTCTTTACAAAAGTCAGTGTCACCTGACAACCACTGACATGTGGGTACACTCAGAGAACTTACCTATTTTTTCCTCCACGATTTTTACAGAGATGACGTTTTTATCCATGGGGTTTGGGTACTAAATGAAAAAACATAAAGAAGAATTACAATGCATCTTTTGCCAAAGTGAATTAGTTAGCAGAAACCACAGCTATGTGCAGGATCCATAAATATTTGCCAAGCAACCTCTCAGTAAAGGCCAGTTTTAAATCAAGTATATTAATTTCATCATTGAGCCTGGATAAGTAAGAAGCCTGGACTTGCATAAGGGAAGATTCAGTTCTAACCTAGCCCTGGGCAGGGTTGGGGCGATGAGGTTAAACTAATTAACAAATAATAATGCTACCAATACTGAGCCAGCCTAATGTAAATCAAGAGTGTTCTTCATGCCAGGCACTATCTAAATGCTTTCATTGCATGATCCCGAGTAAATCCACAGCTGCTCTCTTATGAACGGGTTACATATCATTATCCCATTTTTCAGAAATGGATACTGAATAAAGATTGGATTGGTTAGAGTCGTCCATCCGGCCCTTGCTAGAGTGAGGAAATCAAACCAGGCCTGTTTAATACAGAAAGAATTCCTTCACTACTGTCCTGTAACCATTGCCTGGTAGCTGGATTAGCATCTCAGGATAATGATCATAGACACATACCATGCCAGGGAAATAGTAGGTGCTCTATAAATATTTAATTTGCTGATTAAATTCTCTTGAAAGACAATTTGGATGTAATAACGTTGATAATAGCTACCATTTCTGTCCTTGGCGATTTACATACCTTATTTCAGTTAATTCTCAAAACCATTCATGAAGTGTTATTTTTTTCCATTTTATATGTGAGAAATAAGGCATGGTTAATAAATTAAATAATTTTCTCAAAAGAGTTCATGAGTAATGTATTGGGGTAATGTAATTTACCCACAGATACTCTCTGTGCCTCCAAAATCAGCCCTCCTAACCTACTATGAAATTACCTCGCCAGTTACTCTAACCCAACCTTCTCCATTACTCAGATGTGAAAGGAGACATGGAGGGAGCAGGGCTGAGGTTGTGGCTCAGTGGCAGAGTGCATGCCTCCCACGTGTGAGGCACTGGGTTCGATCCTCAGCACCACATAAAAATAAATAAACAAAGAGATGGAGGGAGCAGAAGTGACTCCCTCAGTGTCATACATCAGGTGGCTACGGACTTGAGCCTGCTGAGCCCCTTGGCCCAGGCCTCTCCAGGTTTCCTGCCTCTCATGTGATCAAATTGGAAAAGGAAATTAGCAGGAAGTCTTATCCAAGGCATCAGAAGATGCTGAGCAAGAGGTAATAGCAACAGGAAAGCTGAGGAGTGACAGCAGAGGGGCCTTCACTTGAAGAACTTGAGCTTTAAGTCACCTGAATCCTAAGAAATGGAATAGGAAATGTGAGTATATCTCCCCCACCCAGCAGCACCGCAGGCACCTCTGTGTGTGGTGTGTGTGTGTGTGTGTGTGTGTGTGTACACACCTGTTCCTACACACCTATGTCTTGAAGAGTCTGACCAACTGATTTTCAGAGAAAAGGGTCTGTCATTTTCACACATGCTTAAAGATAATCTGCAGGCCCAGAAAGACACTAGATTAGAACTTTGGCTCTATAAGGCAAGGATGTCGTCTGTATCCATTACTACAATTTCTCCACCAACCAGCACGGTGTCTGGCACATGAGAAGCACCCAATAACTATTTGCTGAGTGAGTGAAGTGGGACACAGACCTCGATGACAAGCCTTCCCTTACTCAGGAACTAGTCTGTGAAGGGGGTAGCATCTCACTCTTCAGCTGTCTCAACACAACCCGACCTTCCACATCAGCAAATGCCACTTATACCTCCATTCGGGCAATGGCAATCTTGGTAACTGATGAAAAATATGGTTTGTTAATTCGTTTGTTTTGCAGGACTGGGAGTTGAACCCAAGGCCTCCCATATACTTTACCAATGAGCTATATTCCTGCAGCCAAAAAACATGGTTTTTATACACTGCTTTAAAAACATTCATTCATTCATTTTATCCCTGGAAAGAAGTACTCAAAATTACAACAACTGGCTTTCTGAAGTTTAGCCCTTCAGAGACACATGTCTACCCCAGAGTCAGGATTAGATATTCTGCTTCTCAGCACAAGAAACTTTCACTTACACAGGGCTCTTGAAGCAGGGGAGAATCCAAGACTCCCAAAGTCCTGGAAGCATGTGCGTATGTGTGTAAACTAACTTGTGCACTACAGTAGCTTAGACTGTTTCCTGTACTACATTCTGGTTTGCTCACTGTATACACACAAATAAATCCTGATTGAATATCATATTATAATATACTGTATGTTTCGTTTAGACTACTAAACTAAATCGCAAAACAAATTAGAAATGTAATCACCACAGAAGTATAGTGACAAAAGTTCTCAAGTTCTGATACTTCACTGAGTTGTCAGTGAAATTCCTGAAGACTATAAACTCAAATACTTCATGCTTTTACATAATCTTAGTATTGGCTTTTTAATACAAAGGTGTTGGTTTAAGTAACAGTGAAAACTCTCTAGTTTTTCTTCATTCGAGTTTTTTTGAGAACATACCATGCCAAACACTCTTCCATGCACACAGGCTATAGTATCTGGCTACAAAATTGTAGCCTCTTACAGAATTTGCATGTTAATTGGGAAAGCAAATAAATAAATATGTCAGTTCTGTTTAGAAGACAATAAATCAGAAGGAGGGATGATAAGCAAATGAAAAAGTATGGAAGAGGGCATTGTAAAATACTTAAGGACCATTCATTAGACAATGCTTGTAAATAACAAAAGTAAAATGGAAATCTTATTAGCTGAACATAGCCACCATGAACTGTTCAATCAAGGAATTAATCATTTGCAAGATTTAAGTCATTTTCCTACACAACTACTTTTGGCGTTATACAGGCATGAGCCTCAAATGTCCATACAAGAATGATAAAAGGAATTAGGGGTTTATGTACAACACCTAAATACCATTACACCATGACATGAATGGCACATATTTTAACTTTTTTTTTTTCCTAATTAAAGAAGTATTGAACTGAGACTCCTCCTACCTGGCATTACTTGAAATGATCTGACGCCATCTTGTGGTTAACTTGAATATTCATGTTTTAATTCACGAAAATTTACCTGAAGTCCAATAATAAGTGTTTGAGAGAGGGAAGGTTGTTCCAAGAAGATTAGCAGTAGGAACACCAACCTGGGAAGGCAGTAAACAGGCAGCCATGTTTTTATGAACACCTTTTCAAGCACAGGGTGATGTGAAATTCGTCAAGATCCAGCCAAAGCTTCACTGAGCATCTACTATGTCCATGCAGGGTGCTCTGCATTAGATAGAGGTTGCCGTGTACATGATCTCATGTAGTCGCCTACTCCCCCTAAAAAAACTCCCTTAATAAGTATTAAAACATGAAGTCTTTTTGTTATAAACCTAATGCATAACAAAAGTGTGAAGCCCCCAGAGAAGCATAGTCTTACTGGGACTCTCCCTTTCTCATTCCACACTGGAGTCTCTCCTAAAAGCAAAGTGGTTTGATGACCTAGATTTCTGCCAAAAGCTCTTGTCTTCCTTGAATCTGGTTCAGCACATCACAATCTGCAATATGCATAAAGAATTTCCCATAAAACTGCACACATACACCAGGTGTAAGATATTTTATGGGTGATTTGAGGTATTTTTCAAGGTGCAATTGACTTCATTTTGCTTTTACTTATGCTTTTTACTTTCTTTCCAAAATGAGTAAGATAACTCCTTTCCCTTTCCCAAGATATAATTCTATTCAAAAATCACCATACATAGTATATGTAACAGTCTAACAAATGCAAAATGTAGATTTTCCTAGGTGGCTATATACTCCTGCTTTTATTTATTTATTACCTACTAAAAGGTCAGAGGCCAAAAACTAAATGATGCATGAGGAGAAGGAGTATATGTTAAAACCAACACAATTGGAAAAAGAGAACAAAAAAAAAATGAGTTCATCTAATTATAGAAGTAATATTCAGTACAATTGTAGATGGAGCTTAATGAAGAAATGGCATTTAACTTTCTTACTTGCTGAGGGTAAAATTCATAATTCTCAAAATCTACTCTCAAAAGTAAGGAATTATTAAAATATCAACTTTCCAAAAAGTTCAGTCAGTGTCTGCCTTTTGTAATATCAATGCACACCCCCCCTCAAAAGGAGTCATTATGTAGCATATTTCAAATAGGAGTGTAAGGCAGCAGGTGAGCTAACAGATCTCTGATTAGTCCTGCAAAGGAGGCCATGAGAACCTAAAATAAGTCTGCCTATTAGCATATACATATTTGCTTTATAAAGCTTTAAGGGAATCTGCTACCCAGGCTGTTTCCAAACATGTATGTGCAAAGGGATCAAACTGCTGAAAAGAGATTTGGTGGTTAGCCACAGAAAGAAACCACCATGAGCTGTGCCAAATCCCTTTCGTGAGCTCCATGAAATGCTCTATCTTGGAAGAACAGCAAAGTTGATTTTTACATGAAGATCAAATGAGTCATTGATTAATCAAAACTTGAATGATCAAGGACTAAACATTTAAGTCAATGCATATTGTGAATGGCTGTTCACTGGCCTTTCATGCCAGCCTGATGATGAAATAGCAGGAACAAAGGACAAAGAGCCCAGGCATGCAGACCACCATGCTGCCCCTGGTAAAGCCAGAATGGTAAACCCCTCAAAGGTCCCGCCCCTGACAAACTACAGTGCTAGACAAAGGCCACCCAACAACACAGCAGCCTCTCTCTTTCAAAAATGTCCCAATAATCAGCAAATGGCATAGTGAAGTTTTCTGAAAGGATGGTTTATAATTGAAATACAGAGGAAAATTCTCTTAGCTCAAATTTAAATGAATGCATAACCCCAGGGGTGCTTTGCCACTGCATTACCTCCCCAGTCCTTTTAAATTTTTTTATTTTGAGATAGGGTCTTACTAAGTTGCCCAGACAGGGGCCTCAAACCCGATCCTCCTGCCTCTGCCCCTCAGGAGCTAGAATTACAGTCACGGGACATCATGCCCACGTAACCCAAAGTTTTTAAACATAGAATCAACAGGCTAGGTGTGTGGCTCAGTGATAGAACACTTGTATAGCATGTGCAAGGCCATGGGTTCCATTCCCAGCAAAGCCAAAAAACAAAAAAGATACAAAGTCACACAATAATTGACTGGCACTCTTCAAAAGCAACAAGATCCAGAAAGACAAAGAAAAACAAAGGAACTGCCCACCACCAAGGACACTAAAACATGACAATTAAACCCAATGCGGGATCCTGGATTAGATCCTAGACTAGAAAGGGGATATTAGTAAACTGGCACAATTTGAATAGATCTCTAAATTAGTTAATAGCATTGTAGCAATATTAACATCCTGGTTTTAAAATTAGGAGCTGGGAGTATAGCTGAGTGCTTAGCATGCACAAGACCCTGGGTTCAATCCCTAGCACCAAAACAAGAAATAAAAAATAAAAATTTGCCAAGGTTTTGGGAAGCTTAGAAAGGAAATTCTTTAGTTTTTGCAATGTTTTGTCAAATTATTTCTACATAAGAAGTTTAAAAATAAAACTGAAATTGTAAAACACACAATATTGAAAAAAAACAGAATGAGTTTTAGCATCCAAGAGACCTGAGTTAGAAGTGCATTTGTGAGAGTCTTGGGCTAACGTCTTCGATCTGCCTTATTTTCTTCATCGTAAAACAAAAATAAATGCCCATCTCAAAGAATTGTTACAGGAATTAAAGGAAAGAAGCTCCTATAAAGTCTGACACCAGCACCAAGCAGGTACTCAATAAACATAGCCAGCTGTGGAACTAAGGAATGAATCAAGACATTGGTTTTTTCCTCACAATCTACCACAGGGCAGTATTAGGTTTATTTCCAGCATCTATCTGCAATCCAAAAACATTTAAATGACTGAAAAATTATTAAAACATAATGCTCCCAACTTTTCTAACCATTGAATCTTCACAAATACATGCTTTACCAATTCAGAATTTGTAGAAGATACAACAGCTTCCTGGCTCTGCCCTCCACACTCACATTGGGGAAAGCACTGTATTGGTGAAGAAAGTACTCGAGAGAACATTTACACCTAAAAAACAGTAACAAACTGTTTCTAGGTACTTTAAAAGCTCTCATAGGCTTAAATTCAAATATGAACTTTGCCCCCTACATTATAGGTATGCAATGTGTCCCTGAGAAAGCATTGTCACAAAACTGAGTATACTCCTCTCTGTCTCCCTTGATAATAAGCTCCTTGAGGACAAGGTCAATTTTATTTATCTTCACATCTCCCAGGGTCAAAACAATGCACAGATTTAGAATGAATGCCAAATAATAAACATAATGAATGTATAACTATTAATACTTTGATAATTAGAAATCTTCTTTCATACACTAAGCCACAGTTTCTACTATGTAAGTTTCAAAGCACACTTAAAAATTACTTAAATGGCATTTTAAAAATAATTTATCATTCAAAGGTGCATCTTTAATCATTCTTACTCTCCCCCTTATTACTCCAAGTTAGTAAAGATTTCTACAGACTACATCTCTCAATTTTTCATTTGCAGTTTCATGGAAAGAACCTAATAAATTATCATCATCATCACTTATGAAGAATATTAAAAGTACTACTGTGGGGCTAGTAATGCATGAGGCCCTGGGTCCATTCCCACCACCATACACACATGGTACCTACTGTGTGCTACCATTAAGTTAGGTATATTATATGTAAGTGTATGCATTGACCAATTTAATTTCTCTTACTCCTATTTTGTTTTGTTGTTCATAGTACTTTGGATTGAGCCCAAGGGTGCTTTATCACTGAGCTACATCCCCATCCCTTTTTATTTTGAGACAGGGGTCACATTCAATTGCCAGGTTGGCCTCAAACTTGTGATCCTCCTGCCTCTGCCTCCCCAGTCGCTGAGATGATAAGGGCACGCAACTACACCCAGCCTATTACTCTTTTTTTTTTTTTTAATAATTTTTTAGCTGTAGATGGACACAATATCTCTATTTTATTTATTTGTTTTTATGTGGTGCTGAGAGTCGAACCCGGTGCCTCACACATGCGAGGCAAGCGCTCTACCACTGAGCCACAACCCCAGCCCCCAGCCTATTACTCTTGTTTTGCAGGTGAGGAAACTGAAGCATAGAAAAATGAATAGGGCTGTCCACACTCACTTGGCTGGTAGCTCTCCAACCTGTCAGAGCCTCTGCCCCTCACATCTATGCCCTTCCCTTTCAAGTCAGACTTTCTCTCCTAGGAGAACTGAAAATAGGAAGATAGAAGTGAAGAAAGACCATTACATATATGAGAAAAGATAAATAGCCACTATGTTATGCTACATCTATGGTTTATCAGATCATTTATTTTGGAAATGCACGCTCACCCTATTTCTGGAGCTCTTGCGGAAGAGATGTTCCACATATGTGTGTGTCAGATTTTCAAGAGAGAAAAGATAAGATCAGAAATGGAAACATTATTAATTACCCAATCATCTTTCTACTCTAAATGGAAATAGCCATTCATAAATCCCCTTTATGAGCTTTGGGGTAAACACTCATGCCATTTCATTCAGCACATTAGGCTCCCAGCTAGAATAAATAACACCTGAGGTCATGTACTGAAGCAGAGAAAACATTTTAATCTGTCTGACTACGGTATTCAACATAAAGACATGTTTCTGAGCCTTCTTTGGGTACTTAGTATACATGTGAAGCAAAAGACAAAAATCCCTGTCCCAGGTAGCTTACACTCTTACAATGAGTCTTTTGTCTACCACACAGTCTACCTGAAGGACTCCCTAATAAGAAAATCATTGACCTGTCTGGCCTCCTGTAGGTATAAACAAGAAACAAGAAAATCCCATCAATACAACGACTCTCTAGGTCCTTTTTAATTACTTTAAATTCCAGGTAAATAAAATATAAGAAGTTCCCTTTCTTCCAGCTCAGAAAAGGCAAGCCCATTCAAAAAGACCTGTCCGTGCTTCCAGAGCAGTCAGATCTTCCACACTGGTAGTCATCTATACGTGTTCTTTTTGTAGATGATTTTAAGTAAAAAGGAAGGAAACAGCTGTAAGTGATGAGAGCTAGAAAGCTAAGAGTCATTGGAAGAAAGAAACCAAAACACACTGTCAAAAGCAATGACATCCCAGTTCATGGAAAGTACAGTTTAGCATCTGATGAATAAACCATTGAGGGTTTCATAGCATTCCTCCACAAAGAGTTCATTGAGAAACACTATATTCCGTGAACAAAGAGTACTGCATTGTTTGTTTTCAAAGTGCCGCTTATCTTTGAGATCTCGCAGCTAAAATTTTGCCTGTGGTATCCAACAGGCAGGTATAAGAAGAGCAAACATCCTTCATGTCTTAAAAATAGTAGTGTATTATAACTTGGAAGGCAAGTCCTAACATACCAAAAGTTGTAGATCAGTAGATTCTATTTAAAATAGAACTTCCTCAGTTCTAAAGTGGCTTCCAACATACCATGGTGCAAAATCAGACTAAATGCTTCCCAGAGATCCTCCTATGATTGTCCCTTCTGCCAAGTACTTTCCTTTGGAGGGAAAAAAAATACACATACACAAAAAAGAAGAAGAAAAGAAAAAAGCATATCTTGCCAGAAAGACAATTTTTACTATTTCAGGCTTATAAAAAGCATATGTGTGTCAAATTGTTACACTTTGATCCTCACAACCCTGAGAGGTAGGTGGGGTAGAGGGCATTACCAGTTTACAGAGAGAAAACAGGGCTGTTTTATACAAGTTGTGCATGTTGCTTATTGTACAAGGGCTCCCAGTCAAGCAGGCCAGTGAGCACAGAGCTAGGTCCACTTAGGGGAAGAAGGACGCTTTTCTAATTTGCATAAACAGCTCCATTTACTTTCCACAGGCCCCATATTCTAAAAGCTCATGGAGAAGACCCTAAATGATGCCTTTTCTAAATGCACAAGGTTGCACTATAGTGCCACTTATCTTTGAAAGCACTGTGAATACTGTTTCCCATCCCTCCAACGAACAATGACTAGAAGCCAGGTCTACTGACTTCCAGTTCATGGCTTCAAATAATATAAGTTGAACACTCTCAACACAAACTGATTTACTGACACCATATAAACAGTCACATAGCTCCTCCCAGGCAACCTCTGAAGAACTGTACCTCACCAAATGTCCTCCTTGGTTCTTATTCGCCATGCAGGCACTTTGCTGAGCATCTTATAAGCAGCATAGCAGATCCTAACTGAATGCAGTCACAATAGTGACCTCAGCTATATACCACATGGCTCACAAAACCCCACAGAATCAAAAGGATTAAAAGCCTATCATAGTCGAGCATAGTGGTGCACATTAATCCCAGCAACTCAGGAGGTTAAGGCAGGAGGATCACCAAGTTCCAGGCCAATCTCAGCAACTTAACAAGACCCTGTCTCAAACTAAAAAGGGCTGGGGATGTAATTCAGTGGTAGAGTGCTTACCTAGCGTGCAAGACCCTGGGTGCCATCCCCTACACCAAAAAGAAAAGAAAAAAGCCTACCATAGGTTTAAGTCACTAAATTTTGGAGTGATGTTACAGAGCAATGAAAATAACTAGAACAATCCATGTTCTCACCCTAACATATCAAAGCTGTACCTTTACTTCAGAGACAACAGGTCCACCCAGTTGAGCAGATCCTGAAAGGAAACTGCACAAAAGAAGACCAAGATGAGACAAATAACACAACAAAGGTGATTTTGAGAGATTTTATTCCCTTAGTATCCCTCTGAGTGTCCAGAATGTGCAAGGCGGCAGCGCCTGCCAGTTAGGGGTATGAACTTTGGAAGCAGATGTGCTGGAAATCCTGGCCATCCTGCCTGCTGGCTGCTAGAACTTGAGAAAGTTGCTTCAACTTCTCTGAACCCCAGTGTCTCCATACTGTGAAATGAAAGTCAGCTCTAACAACTTCTGAGGCTGCTAGGAGGCCTAGAGATGACAATGAATGGAAAGCCCACACTCACATACACAAACACACACAGCTTGCCTAGAAAACTCCTATTTATGCCTCAGCCATCATGTCACAATTGCCACCTCCCCAAGGAAGCCTCCCTAAAGACCACCTTCTGGGACCAATTTCAGCTGGCTTCCTGCCATACTCCGTCACAGCACCATCAACTGGAGTTATATGTTCACTTCTTCATCGTTTATTAATGGCAGTCTCATCCACTCCAGATCATCAGCTTCATGAGAAGCTAGCCTGCCTGCCATCCTCCTATGGCTCTCTAAGACCTGGCAGAGCAGGCGCACAGAAGTATCTAAAACACCTGTCAAATGAAAGAAAACATCTACCTGAGCACTCTATGAATGAGAGTGTGGCACTGCACTGTGTGCTTCTGCAGGAGTGACTGCTATCCAGAAAAAGCTTAGTCTAATTGGGGAATGAGACATCGCCAGAAACTAAGCCTACAGATAGTAGGTGTCTCTTGAGTTTTGAGGAGACAGAGATAACTTCTTTGTGATGACAATCCAGGAGAGTTGTTTTTTTTTTCTTTTTTGGTACCGAGGATTGAACTCAGGGGTACTCGACCACTGAGCCACATCCCCAGCCCTATTTTGTGTTTTATGTAGAGACAGGGTCTCACTGAGTTACTTAACGCCTCACCCTTGCTGAGGCTGGCTTTGAACTTGCAAATCTCCTGTCTCAGCCTCCCTAAGGGCTGGGATTATAGGCTTGAGCCACCGCACCCGGCTTCCAGGAGAGTTTTGCAAAGGGGTGTTAGTGCTTCAGTTTGGATCTTGAATGTTCCCCAGAGGCCCATATGTTAAAGACTTGGTTCTCGGGGTAGCGCTATTGGGAGATGGTGGAGCTTTGGAAGGTGGAACCTTGTGGAAGTGCCTTAAGTCATTGGGGCTATGCCCTTGAAGGGGATTATGGAATGTCAGCCACCTCCTCACTCTCTTCTTTGCTTCCTGGCTCAGATGTAGTTTTTTTCCACCACGTACTCCTGCCGGGATATGCTGCCTTATCACAAGCCCAAGGGACACGCTCAATTGATCATGAACTAGAACCTCCAAAACCATCAGCCACAACAAAGCTTTTCTCTTTACAAGTTATTTATCTCAGGTATTTCATTATTTTGATGGAAAGCTGGCTAACACAAGTGGCCTTAAAGAATCCATACTCTAAAGTGCTCATCATAACAAAAAGCGGATGGCTTTTTGGCTATATCTTTTTTGAGCCTAGATGCCTGGCCTAAGGCAAGATCTACATGAGACCATAATTTATTCTTTCATTCATTTATTCACTTATCAGATTCTTACTGAACATCTAATAGGCGCTAGGCACTAAACTGGAATCAATGAACAATATCAACAAGCTGACGTTCCCTCTAAAAGAGACCTCAGAAGCAACACCATGTTAACCCACATCCTAACCTTCAGTAACCTGGGTCCCCAACTATGTTACCTGTAATGAGGTCAAGCCTTATTACTTAAAAAAAAAATGACCTTCATCTCCCCCATCATTGCCCTAAGCTTTGCTTCCAGGTTACACATAGATTTCACTATCCAGGGCTACTGCCCAAGGCAAATTGCAATTTTTTAAAATCTTGCTTAAGAATATGAAAGCTGAAAGGGAACTTAAAAGATCTTCTGGTACAGACACCTTCATCTTGCAGATACTAAGTCCTGGTGAGAAGACCCTTCGCCAAGGTCACCAGAGAACTTAACTAAACATACAACAACACTGCAGTCCACTCCAAAGGTGGGGTGCTTTCAGTTTTTCAAAGAAATTTCCCATGTTCCTGTTAGCACCAGTCACAGTCCTAGGAACATGGCTTGGGATGAAAGAGGGACAGGGATATTTTGAATAGGGTTCTCAATCGCAATAGTACAAACAGTCATATTTTGGAGGCCTTACTAACCATCAGTGACTGTGATATGCACTTCACATTAATCATCTCGTTCGGATTCTCACAACCACCCTGTGAGTTGAAACCATGTTACATTTTCCCCATTTTACAGATTACAATACTACTCGGAGAGGGTTAAAGTGATATGCTGAAAGTCCCACAGATGTTAAAAGAGAAAGTGTTGGGTAGTAGAATGATAATGCTGAGTAAGTAAAGACGACGGCTTCAACAGCCTCCAGGAGGTTTTAAGGGGTTCGTGATGAACTAGAAAGATCCACAAGTCAGTCGATTAGTGAAGCTCAGCCCAAAGCTGCTCCCTTCAGCTGGGCGGGGTGTGGACGTGATGCCCTGCACGGCGCCTCTTCTCTCATCCTGGCCCGGGAGTCTTCGAGGAAATCCGCCCCCCTCCCTCGCCTCGCACGTCCCCGAAGCAACACTGGCGCAGGAGGAAGAGGTAGTTCCGTCGTGGGTCGGATTCCCGCGGGGACAGGACCGAGGAAGGAGCGCAACAGGCAGCGGCACACCAGAGCGCGGCAGCCGGGACAGCGCGGGAGAACGCGAGCCCTGGTCGGGCCACAGGGGGCTGGTACCTTTCGGAGGAAGCTGGCGACCACCTGCTCGAAGGGGTACTTGTACACCTGGTGCACGTCCACGGTGACCCCCATCCCCGCCACGGACCACGCCTCCGCGAGCGCAGAGCTGGGGGAGCTCTGCCGCGGCCCCAGGAACCCACACCCAGGCGGCCAGGGGCGTGGACTTTCCTCTGCCTTTTCAAACTTTGCAAACTTTATTGTCCATTCGGAGAAACAGACAGTAGGTCGCGCCCATGTCCCCTTCCGCCAGCGTACTGTGTAGGTGGCAGGCGGCGGGGGCGCGCCCGGGAACCGAGAGTCACGGGAGCGCGCCCCGGGCACCCAGGGCTGGGAGATCTCAGCCCCAGCGGCGCCCTGCAGTTCCGGGCCCCTCCCAGACCACGGAAGCCACCACGCCACACCACACCCTGGAAGCCTTGGACTTTGGGATTGTGTTTTTATGTCATCACCTCCTGGAGTCACAGAACAAACTTAAACCGCTGTTGACAACACTAAAAAAAAATAAGAAATGCCCTCCCTTCAACTACCCTCAAACTCTAAGAGTGATCATACAACCCTTATCAGTGTTGCTGAGTCTGGTGGACAAAGGCCAGCAATTGCACTGCTCGCATGACCGACCTGCCAGCTGCCTGAGGCTTGGGGTTTGGCTTCTGATATTATAAAATTGCCCCAATCTCCCAGCTGTGTCGAGGAAATAACCTGGCTGGTGCATGCAACACTGTCGGGAAGTACCTTTGCTCACTAAAGGTGAAACACCCTGAAGGAAGGAATAAAAGGATATAAAAAGAATTTTGAGAATTCTTTACTCCAAGGAACAGTTGTTATTAGAACGAGCATTTATTCAGTAAGTTGATCCATTCGTTAAGTTCTTTAACATATTTCTGAGCACCTAGTATGTGCCAGGCGTTGTGGTCAACAACGTATTTAAGTAAGTGACTTAAATACAATCTCTGCTACCACGGAGAATGAATAAGTCAGATGATTTTAATATGCAGTCAGCAAGGTAGAAAAATAAAGAGGATGGTGGATAATAGGGCAGAGCACATGATTTGTGCTGGGTTGAACATGGAGGGTCTCTGAGGTGGTGACTTCTACATTTGCCCCTGCCACAGGTACTCGAATTAGTCTGACAAAACCCTAGCTTTGAGCAAGTTTCCTCCTAATGCTCACTCAAGCAAAAGAAAAAAGCTGCAGGAAAATATACAGCCCCTGGGACAGGCCTCTTTAAATTCATAATCACTAACCTCAAGGGGCCTCTTAATGGTGCTAGACCAGTGCTCTACTAAAATACTAAATTTCTCTACTCCGCTTCCTCTTCCACGCTCCTCCCACCTCAGACCTCCAACACCTCCTTCTTCCACCTTATTCTCCAGTGGTTACCTTGTTTTCTTTTTCACTTAGTAAGTAGGAAACATTTCCCCACTAACTTGTCCAAATGCCCTCCTTTCCCTCTTATTCCTGTAGGTGAACAGTAGGCACTTAGAATAGGGACAGTCTCCTAACTTGTTTACCATATTCAGGGGGAGTCTGACAAATGCTTCACCAATAGCTCTCCTTTAAAAATCAAGCCAAGCCCCAAGTGGTGGCAAAGCATCTGGAGAGGCTGAGACAGGAGGATCACAAGTTCAAGGCCAACCTCTGCACAACTTGGGACCCTGTGTCTAAATAAATAAATAGGTCTAGGGAGGTAGTTTGGTGGGAGATCACTTGCCTTGCATGTACTAGGTCCTGAGTTCAATCCCAGTAGTGGGGGGGAGGGGGAAGAGGCCTGATTTCTGAGGATTACCAATTATTGTGGTATAAATACTGTCATGTTTACAGTTACTAACATGATATCACTATGGGACTGGAAAGAAAAGAGCAAAGCACACTAGTATATAGTATTCCCACCATCCACATATGATAGACATAAAGAACCACAAGAATGTAGATAATGGGAAAATATAGTAATATAATTAGGAAGGGATGAGTTTTTAAATATAATTATTAATTATAAATTTATATAATTTAATGTTTAATTATAGCTGTGTTTAACCAGCTCTAGCACATCACTAAAAGTTCCCATCCTCTTTTTTGTTCAAGGGTATCTCTCTAGCATCATCCCCCCTTTTTCCTATTAGCATTTGCCTCCAGCCATTAGCATTCCAACCAGCACACGAGCAAACTGTGATTTCTTCCATCTTTAAAAAAGTAGCCAGACACAGTGGCTCATTCCTGCAACCCAGTGACTTGGGAGGCTGAGGCAGGAGGATCACAAGTTCAAAGTCAGCCTCAGCAACTTAGTGAGACCCTAAACAACTTAGTGAGACTGTCTCAAAATAAAAAATAAAAAGCATTGGGTGCTACTTAGTGGTTAAGTGCCCCTGGATTAAATTCCCTGTACCAAAAAAAAGAAAAATACTCTTAACCCTATATCTTCCTCCAGCTGTGTCCCAATTCTCTGTTCCACACATGGGCTTCAGAAGAGTGGCCTCTAATCTCATAAAGACATTCCAAACAGTTTTAGCCCACTCCACTCCACTCCACTGAAACTACTGTAATCACGGTCACCAATGACCAAATTGCTAAATCTAATAGTTACTTTTTAATCCACACCTTAGTAAACCTACAGACATTATTTCCTTGAAATACTGGCTAAAGAGTGTGATGGAGGGTCAGGTGCCAAAGTTCCTGCATATATTTAATATATGTATAAAGCAATTCCACTACATCACCAAAGCTTCCTTACAGGAAAACAAAAGGCAGTCTCCCTGGGAGGTCTCACAAGAGCACAAAAGAGAAAGTGTTTGCTTGCAGGAGTTTATGGTATTGTTGGGACTCAGAATAATAAAACTTTATGACACTTTTTGACATACTGAGCAATTTATTATTATTAATTTTTTTTTTTGGTACTGAGGATTTAACCCAGAGGCACTTAATTACTAAGTCCTTTTTACTTTTTGAGACAGAGTCTCCTTAATTTGCTAAGGCTAACCTCAAACTTGTGATTATCCTGACTTTGTCACCCAAGTCACTGGAATTATAGGTGTGCACCACCATGCCCAACTATACTGAGCTATTTATTGGTTTATTTATTTATTTAGTACTTAAATAAATGACCAAAATTAATCACTTAGCCACATCCCTAACTGCCAGTGCCCGCGCCAGCACAAAGGGAAACCGAGTCAGGCGAGGGAGCCGCGGATGAAAAATCTCACACACACACACCCCGCAAGGCAAGAGACTCTCCTCAGGCAAGACAGAGACTCTCCTTATTGAGCTCAGGTCCCTCTTTATATATCCTCCAAGCGCTATAGGGTGGATAGGGTGTGACTATTCCATTAGCATCCGCTACAGGGTGGATAGGGTGTGACTATTCTACGAGCACCCTGAGGCTATTCACAGGAATGCGGAACTCTTACAAGAATGCGGAACTATGGCCAAAAGCTCATGATTGAAAAACCTGATATAGTTGTACTATGTACTGCGGAAGCCCTCAGGCCAGCTCTCTCTCACACCTAACGCTTTGTATTTTTTATTTTGAGAAGTATCTTACTAAATTGCTTACAGCCTCACTAAATTGCAGAGGCTGGCCTCAAACTTGCAATCCTCCTGCCTCAGCCCAGACACACTGGGATTACAGGTATACACCACCATACCAGGCCTGAAAAATTTAACGTAAAGAAAGGTAGCTGGGCGCGGTGGCTCAAGCCTGTAATCCCAGCACTTAGGGAGGCTGAGACAGGAGAATCGCGAGTTCAAAGCCGGCCTCAGCAATGGCAAGGTGCTAAACAACTCAGTGAGACCCTGTCTCTACATAAAACACAAAATAGGGCTGGGGATGTGGCTCAGTGGTCGAGTACCCCTGAG